>SNQJ01S0014780.1:205861-232920 GCA_010110895.2 Picea sitchensis
ACCAACTTACATAACCCTTGGCCTCTCACAATCTGAGCTGGGGTGATTTCTAAGTCATACTCCTGCAAGGAGGTAACCCAGTTAGCTCTCTTCTCTCCTAACTCCTTCTGCACTAACAAGTTCCTTACGGCAGGGTAGGGGACAATGACTTTCATTCTTGACTTCAAAAGATAGGACCGGAAATGCTTAACTGCTTTGAAAACAGTGTAGGCTTGCCGATCAACCACTGGATAGTTAAGTTCAGCACCTTTGAAAGCAGAGCTCATAAAGGCGATGGGTACTTCATGGTTCTCGGGGTTCTTTTGGGTTAGGACGGTGGCATAGGAATGGTCAGAAGCAAAAGTATAGAGTGTAAAATCTTGAGAGAAGTCAGGGCTCATGAGAGACGGAGCATCTATTATGGCCTTCTTTATGGCATTGAAAGCTTGATTTTCTGTGGGTCCCCAGTGATATTGGGTGTCTTTCTTAATTAGATTCTGTAGAGGCCTGACCATTTCGGAGAAACTGGGGACGAATCTCCTCACGAAGTTAATCTGGCCTAAGAAAGACTGCATGGATTTTTTGGATGTAGGAGGGGGGAGTTTTGCAATGACTTGGGTCCTCTCGGGGTCAATAATCATTCCTTCACTAGACACAATGAATCCTAAGAGTTTACCCTGTTCTACTGCAAAGATGGATTTTTTGGGATTTAAGGAGATGACGTATTTACGACATCGCAGTAGAATGACTCGTAAGTGAGCTAGATGATCGTCTTTGTTTTTAGAATAAATGGTCACATCATCTAAGTAAACTACGATGGACTGATTGATTAAGCCTCAGAAAGCAATGTCCATTTCTCTCTAAAAGGTGGCACCAACATTAATCAATCCAAAGGGCATTTTGTGATAAGCATAAGTGCCCCACGGGGTACGGAAGGTAGTTTTGAGTTGGTCTGGTGGAGACATCAAGACTTGGTTGTATCCAGAGAAACCATCCAATAAGGATAGCCTCTCGGAACTAGATACCTGTTGAAGGATCTGTTCCATGGGGGGGACAGGATAGTTGTCTTTATCAGACACTCTATTGAGGTTTCAGAAATCGACGCAAAGTCGAATTTCCCTGTTTTTCTTCCGAACTAGGACAAGGTTGGACACCCATTGAGTGTGCCTAACAGGAAAAATTATTTTAGCACTTAGGAGTTTATTCAATTCTTTTTGAACGTTCGGTTCTAGTTCAGGGTGCATTTTCCTCAGTTTCTATTGGAAGGCTAAGGTTTGGGGTTTCATCGAGATGACATGTTGTATGATATTAGGGTCGAAAGTTTTAAGATCATCATACGTCCATGCAAAGACATCCTTAAACTCTTTAAATAATTTAACAAAAGCAGCTTTTTCTTGTCTAGAACATCCCAAGCCTAGGTTAATGCATTGAGGATTTTCACTAGTTCCTAAGTTCACTTTTTCATAAGACAACGAGGAACTATTGGTTTTACAATTGACCGTATTTTTAAATTTATCTTCAAAATCATAAAACTTCTCTAATCTAACTATAGATTTGGGTATGGAATTTACCATGTCCGATAGTGCTTCAGGAGATTTCGTATTAGGTATTACCGTAAAATCGTGCAAATTGTCGTCATGCGTGCATTCATCTATCACCACGCCTTGAAAGGTTTCTTCCATGTGCAGAAATTTGATAATCTACTGATCGTCGTCAAATAATTTCCAGTTCGTAATATTGTCAGGAACAGATGGTCGAAACAACAGCTCGACGGAGAATGCGTCTGGGGACAAGCCTTTTGCAGGAAGAAGTTTAGAAGCTACATTAGCTAATAGATCTGCTTCAGCATTATTTGATCTAGGAATGGAATTTATATTGAAAGCGGAAAATTTATTCATTAAGTTCCATACCTCAAACTGGTAGCTTTTGAGATGTGGGGATAAACAGTGGATAGAGTCTCTTACCTGTCTAACCACTATTTCAGAGTCACCAAATACAACCAGGTTTTGAATGTTCATATCCAGAGCTTTTCTGAGACCTTGCAGTAAAGCGTCATATTCTGCAGTATTATTAGTACATTCAAATTCTAGTCTACATGCAATTAATGTCTTGTTACCTGCCGGATCGATAATGATGCAGCTTGCACCAGCTCCTTCTTTAGACTTAGAACTGTCGAAATATAGAGACCAAATTTAGTTTCCATCGGGCACATGGGACTGTTATATAGAAGCTGTTGGTTGCATATATGCTACAATCTCGGACTGTTGTTTTGGATTGATGATAGGTGAAGCCTCGGCCATGAAATTGCCGAAGAAGGTGTCCATCCCTTGGACTTCAGGTGAATCAGCAGAAGGTGTATATGGTTCATTAGGATCGTTCAAATCTGTGACCGTGAACTTAAGGTAACATTCACGATTCACCCTAATCTTGTTAGGCTTACCATTCTCTGGAAGCCATAAATGAGACCAGTCTGTCACGAAGTAACCATGTAGCTGCTCTGACCAGTCCATGCTTAAACACAGACCATACACTTCTGGAATATCCACAACAATTATGTCAATAACCTGATGAACCTTAGGGTTAGACGATAATCTAATAAGTACATTTTTCAGTTTGCCTATAACTTTAACATTGGTTCGATCAAGTTGTATGATTTTTAAAGTAGATGGTTCCACTTCAGCGTTAATCTTCTGGTAGACAGACCATGGCATCACATTGGATGACTCTCCTGAGTCCACCATACAGTTATGCACATTTCTGTTGAAAATTTCAAAAGTTAATAAGAAAGGAGGTACATTTTTGCGAGTACTAAGAGTAGTAGCTTGTGGCTTTTTACTCGCAGTTTCTAAAGCTACTTTATCTACATTATCCACATTATTTACATTTCTAACAGGGACTACAGGAAGTCTTCCTTTATCTTGAGGATCAGGATTATTTTTGGTGGCAGTCTTCTGTGGAACTTTGTTTTGCACAACCTTGTTACTATTAGAATTACCATTTTTGTCGTTCTTTGAAATATTTTGCAACATTTTTTGAAGCAGAAATGGAAACTTCAATAACTCATAAATATAAATGTTAGCCCTTAACTTTTTAAGATCTTCAACAACATCATAATCTAAGTTGGGGTTCACATTACTCTGTTTAGTCTCAACTGATTTAGATTGCTTTGGAGGCGAAGTTGTAGTGTTTTCGGTAGAAGGTTGTTTGTTGTCTTACTCCTGGTATTATAAGGGTGAACAGTCTCAAAGTTAGCTTGAAAGATGCTATCCGAGAAGTGTCCAAAGATGTTTGGAGAAGACTCTTCTTCTTGAACTGTTTCTTGTTCAACTACCTCCTGAGGGATCTCAAGGGGTATCAGGTTATCTTGGGCTTCTAGAATTGTTTGAAGGGCGCATTGCAAACTTTCTAGATTTAGGCCTTCGGGGGTTGGATTAGAGCGGTTGGTAGGAAAAGGCTTTCGGGAAGGGGGTTTGTAGGGTCCTTTACTCGAGGAAGCTTCTTCGGTTGAAATTTTTAAGTCTATAACTTGATTTGATAGTTTTTGAACAACTTTAGTTAAGTTTTCTAAATCAGGGTTTTCAGGTTGTGTTTTACTCGGAGTGGGTCTGGGGAGAATTTCGATCTTCTTTTTGGAAGAAGAACTAGTCTCTATTTCGTTGCTAGAAGAGTCTTTAAGACTAAGTATGTCTTTTTCAATCTGGCTGGCCTCCTCGAAGGCCTCTAACAACGTGGCTTTCTTAGATATCTTAACCCAAATAGCTATACTTTGATGCAAAGCTTTAGTGTAGTAAGCTATTATAAGATTCTCGATAGGCATGGAATCCGTAGGGATTCGATTTTTAAGTGTTAAGAATCTTTTATTAAAGTCTTTAACTTTTTCTTTTGGGTGCATTCTTAAGCTCGAAAGGTCCATGACTAGGACTTCTGGAGGCTTACCATCTCCGAACTTTTCCAAAAATCATGACTCAAACTTTTCCCAAGACACGATGGTATGGGGTTGTTGGGAAAAGTACCATGTGGATGCATTGCCCTCAAAAGTATAAGGGAACAACCTACAGACAACGTCTTCATGTTCGACATTACGGAGTCTTATGGCTAACATAAACTTCTTAATGTGATCTTCAGCTATTTGTTTTGAGTCAGGATCAGACATGGGAAGCCATTTCTCTAGGTGTTTAGGTAAAGGGTGCTGGGCTCCAGGTACAGCTACAGCATCCTGTCCAAGCCAAGGTCTAGCAGGATTGTTCTGATTTTCCATTGGGGTAGTGGGTGTGGAAGGCTGAGAAGGAGAATTGCCTTCGTCAGAGGAATCTCCTCCAGAAGAGGAAGGAGATGATGGAGGAGGTGAAGGAGGTATCCTAGATCCTCCTGTAGCAAGATTTAAGGTTGGATCAGTGGGATTCACAGTGAGATTAGTGTCACCTAATTGTTCTTTGATATCAGAGAAGTCCAAAGGTTGACTGCACAGATGGTTTGGTTGCCTAAGATGAGCTAAGGCACTATGTGTTTTTATAAGAGATTGACGGACAATCTCTTGTATGTCACCACCTGTAGGATTAGGGGTTGTTGGCTCAACTGTGATCTATGGATTGTCGGTTGAAGTAGTTGTTGTTTGAAGGGGAATATTATCATGTAAACAGCTTCTAGTCACTATAGGTGAGCGATTAGGAGGGGGAGGAGTCTTGCGACCACCTCGTGCCATTAATTAAGTTCAGGCCCTCCTTCTAGCGCCATTTGTTGGCGGGCGAAATCGATCGTCTGTCAACTGAGAGAGTGGAACCGGTCCGGGGTTGTCTAATAACCCAAGCCGTTTGGAATGAACCACCCTGATGGGTTTAGCGGCTCCGTTAGCCGATCTAAGGTCCTAAGAGAACAAATGAAAACTAATCTAAACTAACTAATCTAATTAAAACTAAATAAAACAAAGTAACTTAAACTGATTATCAAAACAAACTAAACTAATCTAACTATTCTATAAATACAAACTACTAATTACTACTATACTAACTCTAACTGCAATATAACTTATTCACAAAATGTACAATATCCACAATTTACAGATTTAAATAAAACCTGAAAAACTCATTTGCATTCTGCCCTAAGACAGTGAAAGATATTTTTGTTGATTTTATAATTTTTATGAACAGAAATAAAACAGAAAACTAACTACACTAAATTACTAATCTAAGCTACAAATATATCTAATCAAACTACTTGAATTATACTAAACAAACTAACGAAAATAAATCGTAAACTAACCTAGAGAAACGCTCCAGATTTTCCCTGTGTATGATGACTTCTAAGCTGATCAGAGGGAGGAAACCCGCACCGAATAATCCAGAAGCTTCTTGTAAATGATAGCTGCAGTTCTCTTTAAGTTTGTTTACAGGACAAACAAGACATAAAAATCACAACAATCGTATGATTTATAAATCTCCACAAATAGGTAAACCTGTATGCAAAGGCTTATACAAAATAATTCAATTGATGAAGAAGAGAAATCTGTCATTCAAAAACTGAATCAAGTAATTGTTGTATTTTTAAGTAATGGAAGAAATCAGATATGGATGAAAAAATAATTAATTATTTATCATTCTACAAAGACTATGATAGCTAAAGTAGTCACTGATCTA
This sequence comes from Picea sitchensis, assembly GCA_010110895.2. Classification (NCBI taxonomy): domain Eukaryota; kingdom Viridiplantae; phylum Streptophyta; class Pinopsida; order Pinales; family Pinaceae; genus Picea; species Picea sitchensis. Next base: position 211,474 of record SNQJ01S0014780.1, read on the forward strand.
ATGCAAATTGATAACATAAACATGAAACAAAAGATTGATATTATGAAAGCGAAAGTTGTAGCAGAACATCAATTTTTGTCTCAGTCTGTATTAGATATCCATAATCCTATTTCTCCCACAAGCGAGGATGATCCTTATTACAAAAAATAATAAGTATTTAAAGGTTTTCCACAGGGTAAAACCTCCGTGTGGAAGTTATAAAATTGTTTACATAAAATCTGGGAAGATATCCCAAAGTTGACTAAACTAGGAAACTAAAATAAAAGTAAAACATCCAAATATCCTCTAGAATGTCCATCAAATCCCATGCAATTCGAATTCACCTAAAAAGGACCAAAAATGAACAAATTAGAAGGATCTTTTATTAATAAAATGATAGAAAATCTAATTCTATAGACTAGCTACAGAATCATGCGATTTTGTAGCTAGTCTAAATAAGATACAGAATCAGCATTGAAATTAATCGAAAATCTTTTTAAGAATTCCATTTAATTGACATCCAATAGCCATTCGAAAACGAAGCATTTAATTCGAGTTTGTTATAACATTCGAAATCAAACAGGATCCAAATCAATTAAATGACTACAGAGATAGGCATACTCTGTTTTGTTTGTTACCTAGAAGTCGTGTGACAAAATCATATGGAACAGCAAGGCGATCGTTTCATAACAAATCAAATTCAACATAATCGAAACAAATGGAAAGCGACTGTTACGCTACCTTGTTAACAGGAAATATGAATTCGATAAGATCATTTTTCAAATCATAACAACCATTTTGATATAGCAAATGACTCATGCCCCAAGTAGATTAACTCGAGATGGCGCGAGAATCAATTCAAATAAAGTCGTAACAGGATCGATTGATAGCAACAGAATTCATAATTTGTTCATGAAAATTGGGCAAACAAGACTGATTGTCTTTGATCGAAATTTTTCCAATCAAACGAATTATAACCGGGTTTGACCAATTCGTTTTTCATTTAAAATCAAACAAAGTAGCAATTACAATCGGGATCCAATTCCTAAAAATGATCAAACTAACAGTAATCCAATCAAGCGAATCAATAGACTGGGTTTAACATAGTCATTGTAAATTATAATCGTTCCATAATTAGGGCGTATTTGCACAGGTTTAATGAGATCATTGTTTTTATGAAAATAGAGTATTTCTTTCCAAATTAAATTGAACAGAGTGGTACTCATGATTTGGAAAATCATATGACACAGCATATCGTAACAACTACACTCCCGAAATCATTTACCAATCACAACATATGAATCATAACGAGATCGAATCCGAGCATAATCGTATACTAAATTGAGCATGGAAACTTCCTGTTCGGAGTGGATACAAAACGAATTGAATTGAAAATAGACCATTAATTTCGTTACTTCAATCAAACAAACTTAGCAAATGAAATCCAAACAAAAACCATTCAAATCCAATAAAATCTATGAGCAAATCGTATATCAAATTTAAATTCCTTTTATTTTTAGCAAAACGAAACCATGTATAGAATGATCACCGAATGACAGAGGCAATGTGGATGAGAGACTGAGCTATTTAAAAACAGAATTCAAATCATTACATTAACCTTGATTATTCAAAAAAAACGATGTCAAAATCATACCTGTATAGCGACGAGACGGCTTGATCATGCCAATTTAGAGTTGACTACGGCTGTGGCTGATTCAACATTTTTGAAAAGGATGGAGCCTGTTGTCTTCTGCTTCTTATCAACTGCTTGGAGCTTGTTTCTTTGATTGGTCAATACTACAATTTGATCTTCCAGTGATTGGATTTTCGATTGGAGTAGGGGAACATCAATGTAGTATCGTTCCAACCATGAATCGCATTGGTCACAGGGAGACTATGTAGATTTTGTAAGAGCGGGGGAGGGTTTGGACACATGGCTGAGGGTTTCGTTAGGCAATTTAATACCAGGGTAGCTAGGATTATCTTTTAGGCAGGGGGGAAGATTTGTCATGAAATCATAAGGTGGTTCAAGACATAAACCCTACGAGTAAGGATACTCGCTGGCTAAGAAACGTTCAACGTCGGAATTGGAATCCTCACTCAGAATTATAGGTTTTGACTAAGTAGAGGGTTTAGGCTTGTTCCTGGCCATCCTTGAGATGAGCCTAGCATTCTTTTTTCCCTTGGCAATAGCAGTAGGGTTTGCCTTAGGTTTTCTGCTTATAGGCCTTTTAATAGTTTCACACTTCTCAGTTATGGCATCTGGTAAGTCACCCTTAGGGTCGGTCGAGGGTTTAGGAGGAGGCAGTAGGATATGGAAGGGCACAGGTGGCTCGGTCTTGGGTTCAATTATCACAAGCTTGTCAACCTGGACCGGGTTCAGGTCCTCGAAACCATTTCGGGCGACAAAAGCCATCCATCTTTCACCATGTGAACTCAAATGATAAATGATGATAAGCTTAATAAGCCCATGGTGGAATAGGCTACTATCATCCTGCTGCCTTTTGAACCTCTTTGAAATTTTATATAGGCTACGATGAAAGAAAAAGGGCATATTCAACGAGTATCCCATAAAATTCATTAGCAAACGCAGGTGGTAGAGAAACACAAGTCTGTATCAACCTTCACAGGTCACGAACTATTTGATTACCATCAAAGTATCGTGCCATCATGGTTTAAGTGCGGAGATGGGCATACCTCTATCACAAGAGGTGACTTCGCGAGAGAAACAACAATGTCCATGGCACCTCCTCGACCTTACAATTTTTGAACCAATGTTGTCCTGTGGCAGGTAACCCTGTAGCAGAACTGATAAAACCCTCGTCAAGTTCTAACTGGATGTCACCCACCTTGTCTCTACAGACATTGAAATTCATGGAAAACTATCGTGCCACAGCTAGGTTGAAACCCTCAAATCATTGCATGAAGGTGAGCCATTCGTTGTTCTCCAAATCTTTGCGGGCATTGTCGAACATTAACAAGGCTTGATTGATGTTTGGCTCGATCTGCACGAATGGTGCCATGGAGCCGAGCACATGGTAAGCTGAGGGTTTGTATCATGACACACACAGGAGCAGAGCTACCCGAGCTAACAGAAGTGAAAGGGAATAAGGGATACGCATAAATGCCATCGTGCGAAGGTGGTGGAGTTTATCTCTGCCATGCAAAATAGTAATTTCCAAAGTACAACCGCCGATTTACATAGCTGTTCAAACCACAATAGTAGTTCAACAATCAAGTCATGTGCCCAACTAATGAAATCAATGTATAAACCAACGTGCGCAAACATTATTCCATCGTTTTAAACACCCGGCACATAAATCAAAACCAAAATCAATTATGCGCCAATGTATCAGCTCATATAATCAAAAGTTTAACCAAGGTGCCAAACGGTATTCATATAATCAACATAGGTATCATATTAAAAAGATATATATGAAATATTTAACCATAACACCTATGTATCTTCACGAAACCAAAGGTCAAGTACAAATCCAAATGCTAAATGCCTTACAAACTCAATAAAACCAAATTACAAAATCAATCGAAGTATGAATACCGATCAAAGGATCTTTGCCAGTTGTATAATGATAAATAAAAGGTAAGCGCAATAGGCATATCAACAAAGAGATAATGATAGTTCAGATAATGATCAAAATACGACTTTGAAAGACGAATTTTTCACGCTTACAGTCGTGAAAACAAAACGAAAATAAATGTGTAAATGTCGCAAAAAATGAAAATGTCGTTTATTTGAAAATTGCGACGAAAAATTGATGTTTGCAAGACATAAGTGTAGGCAGCTTATAAGACAGTGGAAAAATGTGAATCGGTTGCCAACAGAACACTAATTAACAGAAAGAAAAACACGCATGTAATCAAGATCATGGTAAGAAAAATAATTCATCTACCATAACATTCATCACATAATGACACAATGACTTATCTTCATCATTTAAGAAAAGAACATCAAAACATTACACCAGATAACTTGACAACAGAATCAAATGCTCTTACTCATTTACTGCATCATTCATGGAACAAGATAGGAATTAGTTCTTCTCCAAGTCCAATCACATACATCTGATGAAAATAGATTGTCTTTGGTTCAGAAGGACTTCTCAATTCAGAGCGGTCTCAAAAAAATTCTTAACAACCAAAAAAGAAAGAGTTCTTAGAACAACCATCGACCCTTTGTTCATTGGTCAATGTCTCTATTTATAATATAAAGTTTAACTGTAATTAACGGCTAAATATAGTTCAAGCCAAACAAAAATTTCCATGTGGCGTGATCATCCAACAATTTCTTTAACAGTCCACCTGAGATGTCTCTTGAAAAGGGTGACTTCTTTCATATTCAAACCAGCTGATAAACAGATCTTCACAGGTTTGAGCCCATGGGAATATGTGTTGTTCCATCGGGGCAACATATATTTCTCTGAGATGCACTGCATGCACTCTGTACTTCACCAAACTGGAGTTCAGCTATTGCAGAATGGCTCGAGCTCTGATCAGGTATTCCGCAAATTGTTTCACTTGCCCTGGCTTTGCATCGATGACCTTTGCGCACTCTTTGGCCCATAGCGAGTCTTTCTCGGCATGTATCTTGAACACATCGCTCAAGTGGATAAATTCATATGGAGTGTCGGACTCGGGGAGACCAATCTCTCGCATCGCTCCTTCTGTCGATGCTTTGATGTTTCTTTTGAGTTCTTCAGCGAGATCCCGGAGCAAGCTTTATTCGGCAATCGAGGAATTTTCCTGCAATTGGGATTTAGGTAGTTTAGCAACCATGTAATATAATATAAGTTATCAATGAACAAAATGGACTGATACATACCTGTGAAGATGACTAGTACTGATCGTTTAATACTTACGTGATCCCAGTTGCCTTCTGAATGACTTGTGATGTCTTTGTCTGCGTTGCCACTCCTCTTTGGTTTCAATGATTTATGTTAGCACGCGTCAGGGTGGAAAATCAAGTATGATGGACATGAGCGTCGAGACTGTCATAGTAACCCTTCGACCTTTGGGGTCGGGATCAGATGTCGAAGTGGAGCATGTGCGTGTACACTCCCAAAAGGTCGGATACCATAATAAGGAAGTTTTTAAATGCCTCCAGGATCCATATTACCAAGTGTATCAAATATTATTCATCAATAATGGAAGCTAGGAAGTTTAAAGAGATAAGGATGATCGTACCATACGTTCCTTGCAACCTCGATCGATGACATTTTATGTGTTCTGGATCGCATCTGTTGAGTAGCTATGGAGAATTTTAAACTTCAAAACATCATGTCACGAGGCGTGAGTGTTTAATTTTCATGCTTTTTTTCGCTCCTTTTCTTCCCTAAAAATTCCCAGAGTTCTATGTGGAATTCTACGCATAAGTCGAGCCCATACTCCTATAATTTGGGTTTGGCGAGTTCATCTTGGAGAAATCCTTTGTAGTAGTCTTTATCATTTGTAAACGCCCGAGCTTCTACGTTGTTGCATTATGGGGTCTCCTCCCAACATGGCGCAGGGTCTACGAGGTAGTCGGAGTGCTAGGTTCGAGCCCCAGCGTACCTAGGACTCTTTCTTACTGGCTTCTCATGTACCAGAAACTTCGATAGGAGGTACAGGATTTTGCTTGAATATGATGTTAGCATCTCCAGAAGAGCTCAAGGTGGATGAAGATACATCTAAAAGAGGTATACTGGGAACCGTGTCTTCTCGGGAGCCGAAACCACGAAGAAGAGGGAGGCCTAGATAGGATATAAAAAAAGGGGAGGAAGACCACCTCCTGGCTTAACTAAGCATATGTCCAACCATTGAAGAGTCTGTGAGGTTTACCCACTTGTCGAAGTTGGGTAGGACTACTAGTATAGGAGGCAGGAGATGAAAGAGAAAAGCAAAAGCACCAGTTTCTTCTGTCAAAAATCTCGCTCGATAGTTAGAACGGGCTAAACTTGAGATAGCCTAACTCTACCAAGACAATAGAGAGGTGCGGCATCAGTTGGCTGCAAAAGATCGGGAGGTACCGTCACTGCAGGGTCACGCAGGAAGCACGGTTTGGCTGTAGAGATGGCTTTGGGAGGCATAAGATACAATTGCACAGTTGCGCAAGGTGCAAAGGACGATGGAGGAAACGAACACAGTGCAAGGTGAAAGTAGTAACCTGGGGAAAGGTTCGTGTGTGGGAGAGGCTTAGTGGGTGATCTTGTGCCTTGCATTCTTCTGAGTGACGCTTGGAAAAATTTCCTTTTTTTCTCTTTTTTTGTGAAGATATTTGTGGTTTCATTATCACCAGGCCAGTTGGTCGCAGTATCAGCGTGGATTAGTTGTATGTGACTAGAACTTGGCGGGGGCATTTAATACTAAATATTGAAAAAAAAAATAATGTATTACGCTTTCTTATGGATGCAAACAGAAAATTAACCGTGTTTTCTTATCACAAATCATTAGATTGCACAAATTACTAGATTTCGTAATCATCATTGTTGAACTGTGGGTCTGTTGATACGTTTCCTTTTGTAAAAATATGGTATCAATTGATGCTTACGTGGTGTTATCAATCCTGGATCATTAGAAACATTTAAATACAAAAGGCATTCGTTGTTAGGTAAGGATTCTTACTTGGGACCTCGCTCGCGTCGAAAACACTAATAAATATTAGATACTACAGGTGTCAATATCGAACAGTACCGAAAGTAGGAAAAAATAATGTAAGGTTTTTCTTTGTGGGTTAACACATTATAGTGTCTTTGATGCCGAAAATACATTGGGGGTCAGCGATGTCACTCTTCCTTTTGCATGGTGCTTATTATTACATCTTTCTATAGAAACCGAATGGATCGGCCTTCGGAAAAATCCTTCCCAGGGTTTATTTGTAGGAAAGAAATGATTTCATCGGTCGACGTCGATGACGATTGGCATTCAGCTGCTTTGACTTCCCAAACAATTTTTTTCCACCTTTAACTTTTGTCGATGTCGAATTTCTCAAGTGAGTCAAGGAAAATTTTGGGTCACCGATTCCTTGAGTAGTAATTAAGTCTCTTTCAGAGTTAAGATGACTCTTTGTTGCATGCCCAAGTAATCTTTAATTAATTCGATTATGAAACATATAAGATACGCGAAGGTATCAGTTTCATATTGAAATGAAAATAGTCAATGCAAAAGATTGAGTGGTACCCAAAAAAGGTAAATGGTCACTGACTTTGTTTTGGGTGTGTTGAGAACTCAACAGACAATTGGGCGCAGTAATGCGTATTTTGAAATATTTTGAATTCCAAAGTGTCATATTAATGTAATATCTAAAAAGGATTTTGATTTATGAGCATATTTAATGATCGAAGTCTGAGCCATCGCATAAGGTCGATGAGGGAGTATATTTTTCTTTAATGTCGAAGATCATGGTACAAATCTGGAGCTTTCACTCTTATCTGTCTGACTCAAATATTTATTGTAATAAATGTCAAGTAGTTGAAAGATTTTATTTTGATAGGATAGCATAGAATAGTTGGAGGGAAGAGCTCGAAGAGCCCTCTTGTGTATAAATCTTTGTATTGTTTCCCAATAGAGGTTGTTTATGGGTTGTCGAATCTATTGTATAGATTTCCATTGTAGCAGAGAGCTGAGAGATTCCAAGAAGCAGTGTATGAATGTATGTAATCTTTAGCTGAAGGAATATAACAGAGGAACCTTGTCCCAAATCCATGGTGTTGATGTGTCTATATGAATGAGTGAATTGTAGACTTTCTATTTTATTTTCAATTCTCTGTTATTTATTGTTCTTGTATCTATGCATGCATTTACATGGTGAAATGTATGAAAGGAGTGCATAGTGTTCACAAGGAGTGCATTGACAGAGTTGGTTTCGACTCAAAGCTCAAAAGAGATAGCGTGGAACTTATGTATGCAAGGAGTGCATAGACGTCCGCAAGGAGTGTGTGTAGAGTTTCAGACTCAAAATCTCACGAGGAGTAGTGTAAATTTAGTCACAGAGAAGTAGTTGGAGAATAGTTGCAAAGGGTGTGAAATCATCCACAGAGAAGTTGAGTGTGGAAGAGAACCTATTGCAAGGCATGCACAGGTCGAGATTTCAACTAAGTGTCGAAGAGAGAATTCTTAGGGACGAAGAAGGTTGAGGAAGATAGGCTCGGGAGGGAGAGCAGAGTGAAATCTTCAAAGAGGAGAATCCTTGAGGTTTCACCAAAATCTGTGAACTAGATCCGTTCCGGAGGGAGGTGAATAACTCTAGACCGTCAGATCTAGGAGAACTATGCGGAGCTTAGCTGTAGGGTGTTTTGACACTTCGTAGTTCGGGAGGTTTGGAGGTATTGTAAGGGCAGATTTGTGAACTCGTGGAGTCATGAAGTAATTGAAATCGTTGACTATGTAGAGGATACGTGGTAGCGGATTGGGAAGTCTAGAATTCGAAAGTCCATAGGTTTGTGTGCAAGGTGAACGAGAGTTTCACGAAGTTGCGAAACCCGAAGCATTGTTGGGCCATCATAATCAAAGGATACATGCGGCACAAGGTCTAGAGTTCGAAGGAGAACACTTTGGAAAGTGTTGAAGCTAGAGATCAAGATATCCCCGAAGTCTGAAATCGTGAAGGGATTGATCCACAGTCATACTCGTGGTCACTTAGGATAAAAGGGGCATGTTTATAGTAATTTTGGGTATCCACAGGGACCTGAAGAGTCGATATGACTCAATAATTAATGATCCAATACCGGGAGGTCGCGTAGTCCCAAGGAAAGAAGGGGGTCTACACCATAGTGGTATCAGAGAAGATACAGAATTGACTTTTGTAGATAGGGGAGATAGAGGAGCATATTGGTATCAATGAGAGGTATCAGATACATCAGCACAATGTCGCCTAGGAGACATACTGAGCCACCCGGAGAAAATATAGCTATGGAAAGAGAAGTGATAGAACTATGTTCAAGGCTGGATTCCATGGAAACAACACAGAGTAGAGCACCTGATGCAGGAGACATCAGCGATGCAGAGAATGAAGAAGTAGAAGTTGACAAAGTTGTAGCCGAGGATGATATGGAAGAATGCTTGTTTAAAGCGGTTGTCAAGTTGGGAGCCAGAGCGAAGATAGATGTCCAATGTATGAAGGTAATTTAGACATGGAAGAGTTTCTTGATTGGATACGAGTAATGGACAAGTATTTCGACTATGATTATGTCGAGGAGGAGAAAAAGGTGAGACATGTCGTCACTGGGTTGAAAGGACATGCAACACTGTGGTGGGATGAACTGCAGGCCGATAGGAGAAGCAAAGGCAAACAAAAGATTAAGAGTTGGGATCGAATGGTAGCCAAGTTAAAGGCTAAATTCACACCCAAAGATTACCATATAAATTTGTTCAAAAGGATGCAAAACCTGAGACAAAAAGGGATGACTGTGAAGGAGTACACAAAGGATTTCTACAGATTGAACATTGATTCTGGATAGAGAGAGATATAAAGAGAAAGTTTCCAGGTACATCAATGGCCTGAGATATGATCCAGGATTAAATCAGCATGGCGACAATTAGAAAAGTAGAGGATGCATATCAGATTGTGCTGAAAGTAGAAGAGAAGTTGGCCAGGAAGCAGAGTCAACAAAACAGAGGTAGAAGCTTAAACAGAGGCAAAGGAGTTGCACAGGACAAGACACAAAAGCCCAAAGGTGAGGCAGAGAAACCACATAGTCACTCTAAGAGAGGAGGAAGTTTCCGACGAAGGCAGAGTGGTGTAAAAAACTCTTTTCCCAGAGGAAGAGGAAGAGGAAAAGGAGGATAAGTAAGATGTTATGCCTGTGGAAAAACAGGGCACGTGTCTTGGGATTGTCCCAAGAGGAAGAAAGAAGGAGGTGAAGCTCACATTTTCGAAGTGTAGAAGTGAGATGTTGAGGCAGAAGGTGCAGAGGATGGGAGATCTTTGATGATAAAAAAAGTTCTCTTGAAGTCGGAGCCAGAAATTGAAAGGCCAACACAGAGGAATAGTTTGTTCAGGACAGCTTGCAAGACTAAGGACAGAGTTTGGAAGGTAATAATTGACAGTGGGAGCACTGATAACTTACTATCCACAGAGATGGTGGAGAAGTTAGAGCTGGAGATGACTATACATCTAACGCCATATAAATTCTCATGGTTACAGAAAGGTCATCAGGTAACAGTAACTAAACAATGCCTGGTTGAATCTAAGATAGGAGGATATAGAGATGAAATCCTGTGTGATGTAATTCCCATGGATGTATGTCATGTTTTGTTGGGAAGACCATGGAAGTATGATAGGAATGTCATTCATGACGGGAGAAGAAATACCTATTCTTTGGAGAAGAATGGTAGGACACACATGTTGTTTCCAATTGAAGAGAAGAAAGTGAAGGATGAAGCTAGCACAAGCATACTTCTCATGAGTGGGAAGGAACTCCTGAATGAAGTAAGGAAGGAACAGGAGATGCAGTTTGTTTTAGTGAGGAAGACAAGGGTTATCCTTACAAGTACTTCAATGGAATATTTTCCTGAGGAAATTCAAGAACTGTTAGAAACTTTTGCTGACATAGTAGTGGATGAGCTTCCAAGCTCATTACCACCTATCATAAGTATCAACCATCACATTGATTTGATACCAGGAGAAAAACTATCGAAAAAAGCAGCATACAGGTTGACACCTCAAGAGAATGAGGAGGTGAAAAGATAGGTTCAGGATATGTTAGACAAAGGATTGGTTAGATAAAGTTTGAGTCCATGTGCACTACCAACTGTATTGAGTCCGAAGAAGGATGGAGAATGGAGAATGTGTATCAACTCAAGAGCCATAAACAAGATCACCATCAAATACAGATTTCCATTTCCAAGGATAGATGACTTGATGGATTATTTGAGTGGAGTGAACTATTTTTCAAAGATATATTTGAAAAGTGGATATCACCAGATAAGGATGAGAGAAGGTGATGAGTGGAAAACAACATTCAAGACAAATGAGGGGTCGTATGAATGGCTTGTTATGATGTTTGGATTAACAAATGCCCCGAGTACTTTTATGAGGTTGATGAATGAAGTATTAAAAGATTTCATTGGCAAGTTCATGATTGTATATTTGGATGATATACTGGCCTTTAGCAAGACTAAAGAGAAGCACTTGAGGCATTTGACATTGGTGATGAGGAGGCTGCAGCAAGAGAAGTTGTTGATTAATTTGAAAAAGTCCTCTTTCATGAAGATATAACTCATATATTTGGGTTTTGTGATTTCTTCAAATGAATTGAAGATGGATCCCAAAAAGGTGAAAGCAATCAGAGAATGGCTATCACCGAGGAATATCTTCTATGTGAGAAGCTTCAATGGATTAGCAATTTTCTATCAGAAGCTCATCGAAAATTTTAGTGGGATTAGTGCTCAAAAGATGGATACAGTGAAGAAAATACACAAGTCTTTCAAATGGACAGAAGAGGTTGAGAAGAGCTTCAACATATTGAAGGAGAAGATAACGGAACAACCGATTTTGGTATTACCGGATTTCGAAAGACATTTCAGGTGAGATGTGATGCGAGTGGAGTTGCAATTGGAGCAGTCTTGAGCCAAGATAATAGACTTGTTGCATATTTCAGCGAGAAGTTGAATGATGCTAAAAATAAGTACTCCACATATGAAAAAGAGTTTTGTGCCATAATTCAAGCCTTGAAGAAATGGAGGTATTATCTCGTACCGAAAGAGTTTGTTTTGTATAGCGATAATCAAGCTTTGCAATTCATAACTAGACAAAAGAAATTAAACCAGAGACACACCAAGTGGATAGAGTTTATACATAATTTCACTTTTGTCATTAAACATATTTCTGGTAATGCTAACAAGGTTGTTGATGCATTGAGCAGGAGAAATTTGATTCTGTAGGAATTCCAGGTCAAGACCTTGGGGTTTTATCACCTTAAGGAAATGTATCGTGATGATCCAGATTTCAAAGAGGCATATGAAGCATGTTTAAATCCTGTACTTAGAGACAGAAGCTAGTGGGCCGAATATCTGATTCAGGATGGGTTGTTGTTCAAGGGATTCCATTTGTGCATACCAAAGTGTTCGATGAGGGAAAAATTGTTGAAGGAAAAGCATATTGGAGGTCTAGCCAGACATTTTGGCCATGATAAAACATTTGCTCAGTTAAACGGTTCATATTATTGGCCAGGTATGAGAGAAGAGGTGAAGAGGTTTGTGAACAAGTGTAATATTTTCCATTATGCCAAGGGGAAGAAGCAAAATATTGGGTTGTATCAACCATTACCTATTCCAGAGAGGCATTGGGATGCAATAAGCATGGATTTTGTGTTAGGATTGCCAAGGACACAAAGGGGAAGTGATTCCATATTTGTGGTAGTTGACATATTTTCTAAGATGGTACACTTCATCCCATGCGATAAGACCAGTGATGCAACGAATGTTGCAAAAAAAAAATTCAAAGAGATTGTCAAACTCCATGGATTTCCCAGGAGTATAGTTTGAGACAAGGACACCAAATTTGTTGGTCATTTCTGGAGGACATTGTGGAAGAAGTTGGGGACATACCCATATTTTAGTTCTGCATATCACCTGCAAACAGATGGACAAACTGAAGTGGTGAATTGAAGTTTAGGATATTTGTTGAGGAGTTTAGTCACCGAACACCATAGCCAGTGGGATCAAATTCTAGCACAAGAAGAATCTGCATACAATGACTTGGTGAACAGAAGCACTAGGAAGAGTCCATTTCATATAGTGTATGAAATGAATCTGAGGGGAGTGTCAAAGTTGAGATATATGGAGCAGAGAAAATTTAGGAGCACTGGAGCCGAAGACTTCACTGTAGAAATGAAGGAACTTCATAATCAGATCAAGGAGCAGTTGAAGAAGAGAAACAATGAATACAAATGAAGAGTTGATAACACAGGAGGAAGATTCAATTTGAAGTTGGAGATAAAGTTCTAGCACATCTTAGGAAGGAAAGGTTCCCAAGGGGAACGTATAATTTGGTGAGAATGCCTATGAGATAGAGATGTCAGGAGATGTGGGTATATCACCCATATTCAAAATTGTGGACCTTTATCCATACAGGGAATATGGATCCGGATGATCTGAAGATCAAAAGAATAACCAGTGGGAGAAACAGATTCTTGTAGCAGAGAAGCTGTGGATGGAGAAGATCATAGATCAACGAATTGGTAAGAAGACCAGAACAAAAATGTATTTTGAGTATTTGGTAAAGTGGAAGAAATGACCAATATAATATTCCAATTGGGTAAACGAAGCGGATATCCAAAAGCATGGAAATTCAATGCAGGAGCTCATGGATAGGAGTCCATGAATTTTTTCAGCCAGAGGAGTGTGATGCAGGAGCATCTCCAGCAAAGCACAAGCGGAGGATAGTTGGGCGCACTAGGGTGTATTTTGAAATATTTTGAATTCTAAAGTGTCGTATCAATGTAATATATGAAAATAATTTTGATTTATGAGCATCTTTAATGATCGGAGGTTGAGCCATCACATAAGGTCGATGAGGGAGTGTATTTTTATTTAATGTCGGAGATCACAGTACAAATATGGAGCTTTCACTCTTATCTATCTGACTCAAATATTTATTGTAATAAATTTTAAGTAGTTGAAAGCTTTTATTTCGATAGGATAACATAGAATAGTTGGAGGGAAGAGATCAAAGAACCCTCTTGTGTATAAAGCTTTGTATTGTTTCCCAGTAGAGGTTGTTGATGGGCTATCGAATCTATTGTATAGATTTCCATTGTAGCAGAGAGTTGAGAGCTACTGAGAAGCAGTGTATGAATGTATGTAATCTTCATTTGAAGGAATATAACAAAGCAATAGTGTCCCAAATGTGTGGTGTTGATGCATCTATCTGAATGAGTGAATGGTAGACTTTTTGTTTTATTTTCAATTCTATGTTATTTCTTATTCTTGTATCTATGCATGCATTTACATGGAGAAATGTATGAATATGTGATGTTTTAAAGTAAGTTTCAATTGTTTCTCTTCTACGAGTGAGTGCAAGGAGTGTGTTGACAAAGTTGGTTTTGACTCCAAGCTCAGAAGAGATAGCGTGGAACTTATATATGCAAGGAGTGCATAGATGTCTACAAGGAGTGCATGATAGAGTTTCAGACTTGAAAGCTTAGGAGGAGTAGCGTAACGTTAGTCACAAAGAAGTAGTTGGAGAATAGTCACAAAGGGTGTGAAATCATCCACGGAGAAGTTGAGTGTGGAGGAGAACTTGTTGCAAGGCATGCATAAGTTGAGATTTCGACTAAGTGTCGAAGAGAGCGTTCTGAGGGATGAATAAGGTCGAGGAAGATAATCTTGGGAGGGAGAGTAGAGTGAAATATTTAAAGAGGAGAATCCTTGAGGTTTCACCAAAATCCATGAATGAGATCTGTTCTGGAGGGAGGTGAATAATTCTAGACTGTCAGATCTGGGACAACTACGCGAAGGTTATCCATAGGGTGTTTCAACACTTCATAGTTTGGGAGGTTTGGAGGTGTTGTAAGGGCACAGTTGTGAACTCATGGAGTCGTGAAGTAATCGCAATCGTTGACTGTGTAGAGGATATGTGGTAGCGGATTGAGAAGTCTGGAAGTTGAAAGTTCGGAGGTTTGTGTGCAAGGTGAACCGGAGTTTCGCGAAGTCGTGAAACCCGAAGCATTGTTGGGCCATTATAATCAAAGGAGATATGTGACACGAGGTCCAGAGTTCAAAGGAGAACACTTTGGAAAGTGTCGAAGCTAGAGATCAGGGTATCCCCGAAGCCCGAAATCGCGAAGGGATTGATCCACGGTCATAACTCGTGGTCACTTAGGAGAAAAGCGACATGTGTATAGTAATGTTGGGTACCCACAGGGACCTGAATATTCGATTAGACTCAAGAATTGAAGATCCAAGGCCAAGAGGTCACGTAGTCCCAAGGGGAGAATGGGGTCTGCACCAAAAGTTCATTCGTTTTTGCCTAGTATACACTTGGAATTCTTGTTTTTTTCAACTTCTCTCTCGACTCTTGATCAAGGTTATTTATCACCTCCATTCTAGCCTTCCTGGCTACTTCTTTTATACCTTCTTGATGTTCTTATAATATGACATTAAGGAAACATTCTAAGCCCTCAATGGTATGATCGATAATATTGAATTGGTCATGTTCACCATTGTTCAAGGGAGATACATGTTCCCAATGTGAGTCTCTATATTGAAAGCACCAAGGTTTTTCATCCACCATGTTTGTGGGGGCTAAAGTATTAGGGAATTATTGGTCATTCTTTGGTTTGAAAGCTTGAGTCCCCCTTTGGAATTGTCCTTTATAAGGAACCCTAGGAGCTTGTTGTTGAGCCCTTTCCAAGTTGACAATCCTATTCATCATCAATTCTTAGTTTTTTACCATGCCATCTACAGTCAATTGTAGCTTTGCCAAGCTAGCGCCAATGTCTGATGTGGATTCAACATCATGGACTACTTTGGGTTTAGCATCTATTTTGACTCTTGGGGTGGAGAAAGGTTAAATTTTGGATTATGATAAATTGTCTTCAATTTGTAGCAATCTCTTGGGCTTCTTGGATTGTCCTAGGGGCTTTGTCTCTGAGGAGAAAGCCTATTTGTCATGTAAAGGCCTTAGTGTAAAGAAGAGAAGAAAATTGTCCAAACGGTGATGGAAAACTAGGATCTTTTGTACCAACCTTTAAAATTTATCATGAATTTCCCTAACAGTTTCATTCTCAAGTTTTGTGATGTTATTCGACCTTTTTAGTAGCATGTTGGGGTCTTCCTTGATAGTCCATCGTTTGAGGAATACTTCCTCCAACATGTCCATGGTTTTAATACTAGAATCAGGGAGACCATTGTACCATCCTCTAGCGCATCATAGAGGGTAGCAGAGAACCACTTCATAGCTAAATATTCAGCATAATTCTAATAGGATGAAGCTGAAACAAGGCCCAAAAATTTCTAATATGATGTTCAACAGTAACTACATCATTACTAGTGAACTTAGGTAGCCATTTCTCATACCTAGCAGACATTTGCCTAGGGTACCCTGGAATGTTTGTCATGTCTAATGGTTTGAAAAGTTTGGATAACCATTGTTTCCGGTTATTAGCTTGATTTGGATTAACAGTCTGATTCTGAGCGTTAGATATTGTATTTAAGGGAAGATTGCCTCCATACAATGATTTTACTATAGGAGAGTTTCAGGGAGATTTTCATCTATAAGACTTGGGAGGATTGGTATAGTTCCATGAGCTTTGCGGAGTCACCAAATAATTTTCTTGAAACTGTCAAAGGGATGAGAGGATCACCCTCAGTGGAGTCACTAGGTAAGCTTTGTAAGATAAAGGATTTGAGAGAAAGGTTTACCGAAAAAGTGTCATCTCGAGGAATATTGAATTAGTGTTCCTCGACAACGGTGCCAAAATGTCATCGCACAATGTCTATTTTCTCAGATCCCAAAGCAAGTAGATATTAGATTTGCATAACAAGCTGTGACCTATCACTGTCACCTTAATAGGAAACCCCTTTCTATTTAGGATTATATCAATGTAACCCAAGGGAGATGTCCTCAGTGACCTGAGGGTTTGAGAAGGATAAGGAATGAAAGTTCCCCCCCCTCTCACAAGTCACTAAATTTTGAGGGTTCTTCATGTTTTATAGAGATGAAGAAAAAGATAAATGAAGTGTACCTTCCCAGAACAAGACAACAAAATAGAAAAAGGGCATTTTCCAAGTACCAAAATGATGCCATTTCTTCAGAAGACAATGAACTCCTGAGAAATAGACTAGTTGATATAAAACTGCAGCAGTATAAAAATTTACAACAACAATGATAATTTTTTAACAGCTGCAATAATTATGCTTCAAAATGCTTGAGAAAAGACTAAAAAATATAGCTTTAACTAGGAAAATTGATATTAGACAGTCACAAGAAAATTTAGCAACGTCTAGCTAGCAATATATTTCACTTTTGAGGTTAATTTGATGTTGTTAGATGGTTGTAGAATATTTTTCAACAACAACGAGGTAGTTAGTGAATTAGGGTAATCTAAGGTTAGTAGGAGTTAGTGGATGTTCCAAAGAAGATAGTTTGAAAGTATTTTGATCAATCGATCGCTAGTAGTGAATAGACTAGTGCCTTCTAGGGTAATGGAGTCAATGATAGAAGCAACAACTCTTAGAGGAAAATAGCAATGATAATACTTAGTCAAAGGATATGGAGAAGATGAGAGAGGTTTTGGTAACCCAAGGCCTCAAACATCCAAGTCCTAGAGATAATTGCTAGAAAGTAAGGAAACTTAGGCCTTAGTGATTTGTCTTTTCCTTAGACAATTTGAAATAAAATATGAAATAGAAAATGAAGTAGGGTTACTAGAGTGTTGCAATGGTAGGGCTCTAGTATCTACTTCTTGATAAGGTACTCTTTGATAAATTTAAACAAGTGGTAAATTATGGAGAAAAAGATAACAACTTATGTCTTTCTTCTAGGGTTTTAAGCAAGCAATTTCATTAATATTTGATATGAAACAAGTAAATTCACCATAAGAATTCATTCACAATAAAAAAAATGCAGATTTTCTACTTACTTCACCAATAATAATCAAGCTCAAACCCTAGTTGAAGATCCTCCACCATCAAAATAGCCAAGAAACACAAAAAATAGCCTCCTACAGGAAGTTCGCCTAAAATTTCAGCCATCAACCCTAAAAGAGGATGCAAATTTCACACTTCACCACTTGTGTTATGAGTGATCATGATAAAAATGAGAGTTTTTCTCTCTTGGTTATGCAATTTCAATTACCTTTAATTAAAATTACTTCATAAAAAGGCCAACATGGCCAAATTACATTAAAATCCAGTGTTTTACATAAATGATAAAAATTAAACCATAATTTCATCTTCAAGGGTGACGTCATGCCCTTTTAGGGTGTTGTTAGGCCCCCAAGGTGGAATTTTATGCCTCAAATGCAAAAACTTTATCCTCCAAAGGCCCAAAATGTTGCCACACCTGCCAACTAGCACCAAACTACCCTCATAAATGAAAACCTTGACTGGATGACATCTAGGGTCAAAATGATGACATCAGGGGCCCTCAAGGGTCAACATCCTGGTGGAAAGGAAAGACCCCCCTGGGTCTAGGTCTATCGGAGTGTCTTGGGGGAAACACATGTTGGACACACCGACTACACTAAGAGGGGGGGTGAATAGTGTATGGCTCTTTTCCCAAAACTTCCCTCTTACACAAAACTAATTAGTTAGCAATCACCATTTAATCATTACTTATTGTTGTCATTTATAATCAGTTAAATGTGAAGATATATTAGCAACATATATCAGCAATATATCATCAACAAATCATCACCACAAGGAACACAAAGAACACAAGATGTATGTGCAATTTTCTTTTTATTACGGACTACAATCCTTGCGTTATCAACAACAACTGAATAGAGTACAACTCTACAAGAACACCAGCTCTATAATGCAAGACTCGTCTTACACCCTCAGCACCAACTGATATTAGGCAACAATTTTCAACAGATATCAATATGTCAACAGGTACGCGACCTGTCGGTAGTGCAGTATGTGTATGTACATGCCCTACCAGTAGTACAACTTGCGTATGTATGCGGTCAGTTTGTACTACAACATGTGTATCACTTATGATTTACTTAGTGTTTTATATTCAAGATGAACTCAGATCCTCTGCAACCTTCAATCACATTCTCTTCTGCCTCTCACTGTCCAATCTGACCCATAACCAATCACAACACATCCAATCTCTCCAACAACTTACTCATGCTCCTCAACCATACAATGTGAATGCTACTCAATCATGTATAAGAAATCAGCATACTATAGAAATCATATCAGTATTGAATCATAAGAGTGTTGCTCACTCTATCAACCAACACAAACCACATCTCAACGAAAATACCAAGAATGCCTTAAGCATTCACTACACAACAAGCAAGATTATCCATTAAGACAACAATGTAATCATACCAGAACTTCCATGGCAGATCTAAGCCCATAGAATGCAGATCTGGAACCTGCTTCAGTCTTCAAGAGCCTGTCATCATCTCACACACAAGTCTTCATCACTTCATCCATTGTACGTGCCCTGTCCTCATTCATCCCGCGTATGTACATGCCCTGGCTCATTGCAGCCCGCATATACCTTAGAAACTAGGGTTCCTAAACTTTTGAGACTTTTGTCATCATGATCTGAGACTTACTGAAAATTTGATGCATCAATGAGATCCTCCAGATCTCCTCTCTCTCAGAATATATCTTCAATACATGCTCAAGATATGCATCTTCACAAGAGACCCTTGCCTCTTATTTATACTCTCCAAGTAGCTTCCTTAGAAGCATCTTCTAGGTCACTTAACCCACTTCTAGATCACTTAACCCATTTCTAGGTCACTTAACCTATTTCTAGGTCACTTAACCTATTTTCCTCATTTATTAGGGTTAACCACTTTCCATAATTAGAAAGTTCTCCATTTATTTATCATTTAAATATTCCTCTTTGACTTTGTCACCTCACTTTATCATTTAAATAATCTTCTTTGATTTTTTCACTTCACTTTATTATTTAAATAATCCTCCTTGACTTTGTCACTTTAATTTATCATTTAAATAATGATTTCTTCTTTTCAAGCAATTTGACTTCATTGACCTTTTGGGGTTTCAAGCCAACATATGAGGTTCCTTCATCTTTGTAGGGACATAACTCTCAAACTATGAGGAGTTATGTGACATTCCACATACCACCGGAAATGGCATGACAAGCATTATCCATCTAGGATAGTTTCACTGACAAATTTACTAATCTTCATCTCATTATTCCACAATCAAGCATGGGTTCTCTAACCATACTTCTAGGATAACTCAACCATAAAGCATCTTCCCATGAGGGCTTTCACCATAAGGGGACCACTTTAGAGTTCATCCATTTGTATACCTTATCAACCATGATCAAACAATAATGATTCATCTTTACATCAATCCAAAAATGCATCATATACCAATGAAACAACATCGATCCATCTTTATCTATGCATCATGTATCAATGATAACTCATTAATCCATCTTCATCTATGCATCATATATCAATGAAAACGCATTGATCCATCTTCATCTAGGACTATACATATTACATTAGTATGCTAAGACATTGTTCATTTGACATCAATCAATCCCTTGACATCAATCAATCAATCATTTGGCATTAATCAATCACTTGACATCAATCAAACCTTTGGCATCAATGACAACATGATCCAACAATCTCCCCCGTTGGCATTGATGGAAATACCAACATTGATGTCAACATGTAGACAAGGCATGCTCTACATCAATAGTCATCAATCACATCAATGTGACTATCTCTCCCCCTTTGACATCAATGGCAAAGGGTCGTTCTCTCCTTGGGGCTGCTCCCCCTACCTGAATGCCTTTGATATTACTCTCGATAATCTCTCCCCTTTTGAACAAGGGATATCACTCTGATGTAATGTTGAATATACATCGCTCATGATCCCCCTATGACCATTTCTCCCCCTGGAATTATGCCTATGTGCTCTTTCTTCAAGTATAGGGATATTTTACCAAGTATGAATCTGATAAATATCTCCTCCTAGAATCATGGTGTTGTTCCTGAGTCTGTACTAAGGCTTAAAGTACAGTGTCAAGGCATCCGAAAGTATGGTAATGGTTGATAAAGGATTTCATTAACTTTCGGTGTGGGAAGCTAGTGAGGATTTATGCGTTCACACTGTCTAGCTTCCAACTGTTCCTGGGTTGCGATATCTTGTTCAATGGCCGCGATATCTTGTTCAATGGCCGCCCATGATCGTTCTAATTCTTCCCGGGTATTAGCAGTTCTAAGGGTCGTGCTGAAAAGACTTAAGGCGATATTAGTTTGATCTGATATCCCGAGTTGAATATTAGGTTGAATTACCGTGGGTACAGTCATTGAGAAACAGTAAGGGTATGGAAATGATTTAACGAGAGAATTTAATGGTTGATTCAATTCGGTCGAAAATAAGAGAAATCTTCGTATGAAGAATGAAATGGGACTACAAACGAAAGGCCCTTTCCCGTAACTGTATTATTTTTCGTAAAAGGTGTGAAATAAGAGAATAACATCTAGTTGCAAGTAACGCAAAATTCTTATTGGTAAAAAATCACGTATACATGGAAGAAGAAATTGACATGGACATAATTGACATGGTGCAAGTAAACACAAAATCCTGTAACTGTAGCTTGGTCTTACACCTGCTGATAGCCGGTGCAGAGGAAGGACAAGGGACAATTACCGTAATATGAGCTTGCTTCACTATAGTAGTAGTCTTACTAAGTTATAGTGATATCTCTCAATTATGTAGAGCAAAATGAAAAGAAATAAACAACATGACAAAACAAACTAATTGTGTAGAGCAAAATGAAAAGAAATAAAGAACATG
>SNQJ01S0014780.1:232970-244579 GCA_010110895.2 Picea sitchensis
AGAAATAAAGAACATGACAAAACAAACTTGAGATACAGTCGGGACAGAATCGGGAATCTTGAATTTGCTTTGTATTAACTTCCTTCATGGGAGAATTCTGTTACAATGGGTACCAAAAAGTCCAGCCCTATGTTCTTCTTTCTCTGCTCTATTTATACAAAAGGGTGCCAGGCGTTTTCTTTACATGAGTCGGCGCATATGATACACTTGTCCGTAAAATTAGATACAAGTTGTGGCGGTTCTGTTCGGCAGCTGTTATGAGTGAAACCGCTCCATCTCTTCAACTCCGTTTTCAAAGTGCGCCAGGTGCTTGTCTCTGCATAGACTCGGTGCATATCCTACATTTGTCCAGGAACTGAGATATGAGTTGTGATGGTTCTGCCTGACAATTGGCTTCAGCAAAATAGCAGTCTCAGGCTAATTGCGGAAGTTGATTTCCCATATATGCATCAACAATATCAAGGGTGCCGAGTTGTGTGTTGGGCTGAATTAGATGCTCATCAATT
Organism: Picea sitchensis; assembly: GCA_010110895.2. Lineage (NCBI taxonomy): Eukaryota > Viridiplantae > Streptophyta > Pinopsida > Pinales > Pinaceae > Picea > Picea sitchensis. The sequence goes on from SNQJ01S0014780.1 coordinate 233,477, forward strand.
TGAGCCATCCCTGCCCTGTCCATTTTAGAGATCTCTATCAAAATTCTATCATTTTTCTCTTTCATATCGAGGGAGATCTGCTCCATATTTGTTTGCCTCAGTGTTTCTGTGTCTCCCCCAGTCTTCATCCCTATTAGTTTAGTATTTATGATCTTAAAGTTTTCTTCTAGTGCATTCGCCACTTTTTGTGCCTGCTCCTTGCCCAAAGCAATATCATGCTCCCAGTTTTTTAACAAAATATTACCCCTTGTCTGTTCGGCAATGGAAAGCCCGGGGGTTCCTGCTGAAAACCTGTTATTGGTAGCTAGCACTGCTTCCTGGAAAACGACCCGAGCAGCTTCTGCGCTTCTTTCCTTGACAGTAAGATTCTCAGAAATCTGATTCACCAACAAGCAATCCTTTCGAAACTCCCTGATTTTGTTTAGTAGGTTCTGTTGAGCAGAAGAGACCCTGCTCCGAATGTCGATTGCCCGAGATTTGACAATCTCGACGTCAATCACCTTGCTTTCTGTGACCTCTAATTGAGCCTGTAATTGTGTGATCGTATCCCTCTAGTGGTCGAACTGCACCCGACCATCTCGGATGACTGAATTTGCCTTCTCCAGCTTGGTCTTGAGGAACTCAATCTCTTTCCTATCGGCCAATTGGGCCAGCTCTATTGCTCCACTCGCCTGACTTTTAGCATCTTCGGCAGCTGAAGCTATTCGAGCTTCAAGAGTTTTGATTAACCGATTCTTTGCTCTAAGCTGATTTTTTAATGTCGCGACTGAGAATTGATTTGTTGTTGCGTATGCTCCCAGCGTTCCTGCAATTTCAGTAGCAAATTCATCTCTCTTTTTATTTCTCCCATCGGTCATTACCTTGAATCTTTTAGCTGTGGATTCTCCCTCTTGATAAAATTCTCGCTTTACCACAGCTTTCCTCTTTTTGTCAAAGAAGAATTCGTTAGGAGGGAGTTCTTCTGCCCTTATAGGGCTCAGCTCCTCACCAAATATCCATCCTTCGCTAATGCTTCCTTGTGCCGACTGCAAGGGTGTGACAGAGGCGATGGGTTGCCCAATCTGCTTCGCACCCTTCCCTGGTGTGGTGAGTGGATCTTGTTCTTTCGGGGGGTCAGAGGTCTTCGTTCCCGACTCCAGATTCTGAGTTTCTGGTGGGTTTGTATCCCTAATTTCTACCTCCGGACCAAGCTCCTTAGGAGGACCTGTACTCTCCTTTTCTGTTTCAGGATCTTTCCCCTGTTCAGGGCTCTTCTCCTTGTCTGGATTTTTCTCCTGTTCGGGGATTTTTTCCCTTTCGGGCTTCTTCTCTTGCTCTCCCTCCTGATGCTTCTTGGGGTTAGAGGTTTGCCCCTCAGAACTTTCGGCTTCCTTATCTTTATCCTTAGGAAGTCCCAAACCTCCCAGCACCACGGGGAGACATCGCTTCCTGTTCGCCTGAAATTTTAAGACAGAATCCCTATCTTCGGCCGCTAGGGATTCGATTCAGAATAGAACTTCCGAATAAGATTTGGCACATCGGAAAACATCATCCGAAGGCAAGGATTCGTGTTCGAACCTCTTTAAGCCACAATTTCCTAAATGAGTACTTACGATCCTCTGTGGATCATGCCTTTTATATTCAATATAGGCCAAATTTAAGCCTTCTAAAGCTGTAGCCTCAGCCTTAGCATGTCCGAAATCGAGCAGGGAATATGAATTAAGCCAGATAGGGAAAGACGGCCATACCTTCTTTGCTGATGATTTTAGTTCTTTGCTCACGCCACCGATTACTGTCTGCCGAGCAATCTCTCGGCATGCCAGTTTATCAGGGATAAATTGTGGGAGCACTAGAGGAGGGACAGCAGCTCCGAATACTCTAAAATAAGATAATTCTTCTTCCACGTAACAGTCTGCAATCTGGCTCAGACTCGCAGCAATGCCATCCGAGATGCGGGGTGGCAAAAGACCAAAAATGGTGACATGCAGGGGCACCATCACCATCACCCAATTAAAAATTTCATAAATAAATTGGTTCGCATTATTTTCCCACAGCTTATCATGGTACTCATGAATAGTCTTCTCATGGGCTGGGCTCCAAGCCCAATTCATTAAAGGAAAGGGCGTCAGGGAGCATATTGCATCCATGAGATATGCGGACATGAAGAATCCAGCTGGTTCCCCGGCCGCCTTTTTCTCCCGGTATTCGGTGATCCTGTTGAACATACTATCGGAGATCAATTTTGCCCAATTGAATGAGAAACCTTTTGCTACTCGATAGATGAGAGGTACCCACTGGATGTAAAAATGTGCGGTATCCTCCCATCCGAAAAGCCGACAAGCCATCATTGCCACATACATGAAATTTGGCTCCAACGAAGAAATTGAATACATGCCCTCGTTATTTACTCTGAATAGCACGGGACGTGACACCCAATCCTTTATCAAGCTTGGCAAGGTTCTGTCAAATTCCAGACACTCTTTCTTTTTGAACTCCGCCAGGAAATCTTTGCCATATGTATATTCAAAAGTCACTGGGAGCTTGTACATAGACTGGATGTGTTCAGGCCTGAAAGTCCCGACCATGTCCTGTCGATCACTCAAGATAGTTCTGGAGGATAGGTCGACGTGATCCAATGCCCATCGGATCATATCATAGTATGGGAGCAACCGATCTCTGGTTGCAACCAGGTGCATTCTCGACTGAACAATTTCCTTGTACCTAGTATTCATGTCGTCTCTCACAATATCAAGGTTGTCGTCATCAGAATCTGAACAGTTAATCAGCCCGGATTGTAGAATATTTGAAATAGACGACCAGGTGGACACTGAGCCACTCGTCCGAGGCGAAGTATCTGAGACATTGTTCGTGCCCTGTGCTGCGACCTCAACATTTGCTTTAGCTCCTCTCCTTGGTGCCATAGCTGAAGCTGGTGTTTTCGTTCTTCTGTGATAAACCTGCATATACATACAGAGGCTAGTTCACTTGGAGAAACCTTGCTCTATACGCTTAATAAGAAATTTTTTCTTTTTAACAAATAAAACAGAGTCTCATATATATTTCAAAAACCATGTACCTTGTCATCAGTCTATCAAATCATGAATAAAACCAGATTAATTGAAAAAATCCGATCTTATTTTCATCGTGGATTTACCCTAATTTCTCATTAATATCATGAATATTGGGCGGCTTGACAGGCACTCAGGTTATGGAGAGTAAATGAATAAACACCTCGTGGAGTGTGCCAACCTTGAAGCGTGGGACGTAATCCGTTTGATTTTAAAAGTTTCCAATCTAAATGACTTATAACTTTCCTCGTTTTTCGTCATCTCGTGAATTTCCCTTTAACATTTTGATTTTATAACTCGCGAAACTGCGAGTTCCGATCTTAGCATTAATTAACAGTAATCTTGATGTGGCGGCTCCTTAATGATATGATTAACTTAATCACCAGATAGTGACTCGGGAGTTTGAAGGCAAAATTTTAGGAGATTGATACTCCGAGTCGCGATATTGCGATGCGGCGATAATTAAGGCTCAGTATAATTATGTCGCAACTTCGCGAATCGGAGTTTTGGACACTTCAACTTTATGAAAGAAAATGCCGATAGGCGATGTGCCGAGAACCGAGTTTAACTATGGTTAGTTTTTTTACTCCTGGTTCTTGACTATGGTTATTTTAAAAATCATCGTGTTCTCGGCTCTCGGGGTTGAGGAAACAAAACTTTAGAGTCGAGAAATGTCGAGGCATGAAACCCCGACGATGTCTAATCAAGGGTTAAAGGTCTTATACTATTCTTGCCTTGGACGAAAATTAGAACTGAGTTCGTATTCTCGTGACTCGGGACTTGTGAATTCAAGAAATAAGGTGTCCGACTTGCGAGATCGCGAAACTTGAAAAATCCTAAGGACAAACATACTTGCAAAAAACGGACCCTTTGTAAGTGACACAGCATTACTATTCAGGCAACAAAAGTTTTTTCAGAGTTTTATGACTTCGGAAGGAAATGGAAAAGAAAAACAACTCTAGAACTTAAGTATCAAAGTCGAAAATTGCGTGAGGCGAAAAAAACAAAGGCGGCTCCAACATAGGCTCCAACTAGGGATCTTGCTTCCCTGCGAGGCAAGAAGAACATCAGACCAGGTGCCAAGATTGGGTATATGGAGTCATAGGCAAAAAGATAGACAAATGGGGAAAAAATTTCGTTTGACAACCCAGAAATTCTTCGAACTCTAATACTCTATTCAGACACAGCTGAAGTCCCTTCTGCAATTTCCCCTTTCTCACTACCAAGTTTGGGGAATGTTTCAAGACAGTCATAATAGTCCAAGGATATTCAACAGGTCCTGTATCTCAGCTTGCAACAAAGAATGATATTCTATAATCTAAAAACAGGGAAGTCCCATCGGAACTTGGGGAAATGATCAGGTTTTCAGAAAGTCCTGATTACCAAAGTTAATTTGATATTAATGTATAACAGCCTCACAGATCTCTCAGACATTGCTTCACTGCCAGCGAGCCTGTTCAATACCCCGGTGAAGTTGTCTGACCCTTCATTACTGAATTTCTTTTCACCACTTCGGAAAATATTCATGCGTTTAAACGCTAAGACGAGGGAAATCATTTCTGAATTTCCTTTCATCGTCTTAATGGACTAGGTGGGGGCAATCATTTCTGAATTTCCTTTCACCACCTGTCTCAGTATTTATTTTTTATTTTTTTAAACACGAAGATGGGAGCAATCAGTTTAGATCAGGGTTGATATCTGTGTAAATATTTTTATCAGAGGTCTGTCAACTTATTTTGATCACTTGGTATTCAACCTTCCTTTGACCCTCACAAGACCTTTAGTTCTTAGGGAAACATGGGGGAATAAATAGAATTTTAAGGAAGTTCAAGCAAGCTTTGATTTTTCATACACTATTGAAAATCCTAGGAAAATTAGATTCGCTATAAATGTTCCTTTTCTTAGTAGAGGATCAGGTGGTTGCGAAAACCAGCTTTCTCATTAAGCTCTGCTTCGGGATCCCCGAGGTTTGGATCGCAAAATCTTTGCCCCTTCTCCAAGGTTTGGGCAAATAGTAAGTTACTAAATCTAGGTCCAACTATGAACGGAAAACGAGGCAGCAATCAAATGGTCTTAATATAAAATAGGTCGTAACATTTTCTGGATGAGTCTTCGGATTCATTTGGGAGCAGAATTTATAAGTGACTGTTTTTTGAATTTTAACATATTCGTTCAACCTTTAGTCTCAAGATCAAAACCAGAAATAATCCTGTTATTTAACCCTTTATACTGTAATTTGAACAATGTCATTTTAGATAGTTAAAAACAGCCTTTCATGATCTCTGAGTATTTAGAAAACTCACCTGTGTTTTCTCTCTTTATGTATCACCTATTTTATGGCGCCCTATTTTCAATCACTGACAGGCTGTACCAATATATCTTTCACAACACTGGTTGGTACATACGCGATAATTTTTGAATGTAGAATGTAAGTTCTAAATGCCTTTAGCGCTTTCACCATCGCGTACGCCTGTTTCTCCATTATATCATATTTTAGTTCAGCATCCCTAAGGCTCTTGATGAAAAACGCGATCGGGCGTTCAAATCCTTCGTCATCTTTTTGTAGCAATACCGCGGCGATAGTATGTTGAGAAGCGAATGAGAAGATGAGGAAATCTTTCAAGTAATCTGGGCTGGTTAACATGGGTGCCTCGCTGATGACTCTTTTAATATGTTCGAACGACGCTTTGGCCTCGGTTGTCCAATTTACCCTACTGTCCTTTTTTAGCATTGCTGTGATCAATTTGACAATCTCAGCGAAATTTGGTATAAACCTTCGCAAGAAATTTATTGTTCCTAGGAAAGCTTGAATTTCTTTAACATTTCTAGGAATCCTAATAGTTTGTATCGCCTCAACTCTCTTAGGATCAATTTTGATCCCATCTTTGAATACGATATGCCCTAGAAGCTTACCTTCCTGCATAGCGAAATGAGATTTCTTTGGGTTCAAAGACAGACCATATCTGCGACATTTTTCGAAAGTTTGTTTTAAATGTACCAAATGTTCTTCATCATTTTTAGAAAAAACCGTCAAATCGTCAAGGTAGATTACTATGAACTTATCTCTTTCCCCAATGAAAGCGATATCCATAGCGCGCTGGAAGGTAGCCCCTGCATTCATTAAACCAAAAGGTATTTTATCATACATGAATGTACCCCATGGTGTGGTGAAGGCAATGTTTTCTCTGTCTTGTTCGTTCATGGCGATTTGATTGTACCCAGAAAACCCATCTATCATAGACATACGATTTTCCCCAACTACCCTTTCTAGGACATGGTCCATTTTAGGAAGTGGATAATTGTCCTTAAGAGAGGACCTATTCAAGTTCCGGAAATATACACATAGTCTAATTTCTCCGTTCTTTTTTCTGACCGGAACCAAGTTTGCTATCCAATCTGAGTATCTCAGAGGCACAATTATTTTTGCGTCTAAAAGCTTCTTAACCTCCCTTTCAATAACAGGCAACAAGATGGGGTTAAACTGCCTGAGTTTCTGCCTAAAAGGCTTGACTCCGGACTTCAAGGGTATCTTGTGCTCAATTATAGAAGTATCGTAAGTTCGGAGCTCGTCATAGGACCAGGCGAAAACGTCTTTATATTGTTTGAGCAAGTCTCTATACTGGTCTTTTACCTTAGGAGGGAGGAATTTAGATATCTTTACTATCCTGGAATCTTCTCCAGTTCCTATGTTGCAATCCTCCACTTCTTATGGTTGGGGCTGCAAAGTGGATTTCAAAGGTACGTCATTCTGATCAAAGAGTCTTTCCAAAGGGATCAAGCCTTTCGGAATCTAGTTATTCTTAAGGACTATCATACGATGATCGGCTATTTTTTCTCGGAAGGTTTCAGGATTTTCATCTTCTTGCATAATCCACCTTGGGTCATTTTGGTTTTCTTGGTCTGGATGGGTTTCAGAGAATTCTCCTATTGCTATAAGGAATTTCTGAATCTGTTCGTCATCTTCGAAGACCTGCCAGTGTCGGACGTTGTCTGGTATGGAGGGTTTATACCTAATTTCAATATGATATTTCAACTTAACATTTGTGGGAGGGGAAAAGGTCGAGGCTGCCTTAGCCAATGCGTCAGTATGTAGATTTTCTGTGCGAGGAATAAAATGGATTTTTATAGATGAGAAAAAATTCTCCATTAAATCCCAAACGCAATTTCTGTATGTTCTCAGTCTGGGATGTTTGGCTAGGTATTGTCGGTTTACTTGTTTCACTATCAATTCAGCATCACCGTAAACCTCCAAATTTTTTATGTTTAACTTCTTGGCTGCCTCTAAACCTAAGATTAATGCTTCATACTCGCACACGTTGTTGGTATAATCTATGTCCCACTGTAAATGATATGAGAAAGGAACGGTAAACTTACCTTCAGGTGCTATAAAAAGTATGCCAGCACCAGCTCCCTCAGAAGATGAGGCTCCATCGAAGTACATCTTCCAGAGGCCACTTTTGCATAGTTCTTCAGTCAAGGGGCTAAGCTCTTCTTGCTTTATATCAAGTTCTTCTGGGTATCCATTTAAATCATCATTGAAAGACAATATGCAATTTCCCAGATCCTGATCCGCAACATAAATGGGAAAATTATTTGGATTCTGAGGATCACTGACAGTATATGCCAATCTTGTTTCTCTGTATAATTGGGTAAACTGACCACGGAATACAGGAATGGTGGCATATGACATATCTAGTTGTAGAGAACCTCCCAACTTGGCTCCCCACGACCTGGATAACAACATACCATATTTGGGAGGAATATCTGCAATAACCACATCCATCAAGACACTCTTGACTGGGACCTAAGCCAGGGTAACAACCAGATCTTTTATCATTCCCATACATTTAACCTTTCTTGAATCAAACGAGTATAGGTCCCCATAGGGTCTAGTGATCTATAAACCCAGCCTCTCCATTATAGTTTTGGGCATAACATTATGTGAAGCCCAGGAATCTAACATGCAGTTATGCAGTAACTGGTCATGTACACTCAGGGTGATGTAGAAAGGAGCGACATGGTCTCTGAATCCCTCAAAATGAGGACCAAAGGTGATGTTAGGTCTGTCATCTTCTAGATTGATAACGTCGGAGTGACTCTCTGGCTCATAAATGCCCATCACTTTGGCGATTTGCTTCCGATAAGTGGGGTTCTTTGCTAATTCGACTAAAGGAATTGGTATCTTAATTTTATTTAATTCATTTTCAAAATTATAAGATGTATTAGCCTTGTCTGTTTCTTTGGTTAAGACTTATGGGATTTCTCTTACCAACTTATTTTCCTGAATCGCTTCATCACTCGTGATCTTAGTTGAAGTTGTGATTTTATTTCTTGGTTCTGTTTCCTTTGTTTGGGTCTCAGCTTTTTTCACCTGAGACTGTTGAGTTTTTGCTACCTTGTCTTTATCGTTGGGTAATGGTAACATTGTTTCTTCCAAAGGGGGTTCATGATATTGACCCCTTGGGAGGATTTTCTTAGGTTGGTCAGTTGAGGTAGGTTTATTGTTTGATCTCAGATTGTATCTGGGTTGAAAATCAACCGCTACCATCTCTGCTTCTGGTTGAGATATGCACATGTCAGTATGATCACCTTCCTCTTCTTCATTTGAAGGTTGAGGAGTATTTAAATATTCCTCATACTCTTCCCTGGTCAAGAAGGGTTGTGAACATTCATCTCCGAAACATGCAACTTCATCTTCCGAATCTCCGAAATCTTGGAGGTCACCTGCTCCTATAAAATTTTCATTTTTTAGGGGAGCTTGTATTTTTTGATCTTCATTCTTTATTTGCCTCTGTTGATTTTGGGGATTTGGGTTTCTCCTGAAGTCCCTTTTGTTAGGAGAATCAGCCTTAGCATGATCCATTTCCATCCTAGAGATTTTGTTGGACAGATCTTTAATTACTCGATCCATATCATCCATTCTGTCGTCAGTGTATCTATTTGACCCAGAAGGACCGGCTGGTTCCCTATAGCGTCTATTATCACGGTTGGTTGTTTCTACTTTAGCCTTCAACTTACCTGAAGCCATCATATTAGATTCTATCTTGACAACGTCGTCTTGCATTTTAATCAGAGTGTCTCCTCTTCTTTCACGCAAGAGCAATGCAAAATCGGGTTCGAAAGCTCCCGCGAAGGTTACTTTAGCTGAGGGTTCGGAAGGCTTAACAGCGGCTGGAATTTTATTATAAAGTTTGTTAAAGCTCAGAATAAATTCCATAACGGTCTCGGAGTTCTTTTTCTTGAGGGAGCCGAAATCGGTAAGGTAATATAAGTGATCTTTTCGCTCTCCCCATTGTTTGAGGAAAGCATCTTCCAAGGCGTTATATGTTTGGATAGAAGCTGCAGGAAGACTCTGAAACCAAGTTCGGACCTGTCCTTCGAAGGTTTGGACAAGTAGTCTCGAATAAACATCTTTGTGCTCAATACCACAGATGTCTGCGAACTGGTCGAAGAAGTTTATATGCTCAGCTGCGGTTAAATCTCCCTCCCCAGTGAACTTAGGAAGATTTTTGATATAATTGTCAGGTAAATCATGAAGTTGAGCAGGTAAAACTAGGGGAGCATATCTAGCCGCTACTTTTGCAAATACTCCGGGAGGGGGGGGATTAGGTTGTCCTCCACCTCCTCCCCCGACGCCAGCCATTTTCTTAGGAGTAGAAAATGAGGGCGTAAAACACCCTTTTGAATCAGGTGAGGCTGGGAAGTTTTGATGAAGAAAGGATGGTATGTCGAAAGATAATGATCTTTCCAAAGGACCTTTTCCCTTGTTTATAGATGGGAGAGTTTGATGTGGCTTGTTCCTAAATTCTGAGTGCTCTGTTTCTAGATCTTTGATATCCGACAGAGGGTTACCCGAAGTAGGAGGTTCGAAAGTGGATTTAGTCTTTAAAAGTGGACCCTTGGGTGTATTAACTGAAGCGATTGTTTCAAACGAGCCTCTCGCTCTTAAAAAAATTTCAGGATTGTTAACAAGCATAATGAGCTTTCCATCCGGGTTCTATCTGGTATGCTTTCTACCAGACGCCAGTTTGTGTTTCAGTGGAGTCGCCAAGTGAAATATTTTTTAAAAAGCCTTACAAAGGTGTGCACTCTATGTTCACTATCACGGAGTAACACTATCAACGAAATAGTTTGTCGTTCTCCCAGGGAAAAGATTTCATAACTTTGTTCCCCGGCAGCGGCACCAGAAATATGTTGTTCCTGAGTCTGTACTAAGGCTTAAAGTACAATGTCAAGGCATCCGAAAGTATGGTAATGGTTGATAAAGGATTTCATTAACCTTCGGTGTGGGAAGCTAGTGAGGATTTCTGCGTTCATGCTGTCTGGCTTCCAACTGTTCCTAGGTTGCGATATCTTGTTCAATGGCCGCCCATGATCGTTCTAATTCTTCCCGGGTATTAGCAGTTCTAAGGGTCGTGCTGAAAAGACTTAAGGCGATATTAGTTTGATCTGATATCCCGAGTTGAATATTAGGTTGAATTACCGTGGGTACAGTCATTGAGGAACAATAAGGGTATGGAAATGATTTAACGAGAGAATTTAATGGCTGATTCAATTCAGTCGAAAATAAGAGAAATCTTCGTATGAAGAATGAAATGGGACTACAAACGAAAGGCCCTTTCTCGTAACTGTATGATTTTTCGTAAAAGGTGTGAAATAAGAGAAGAACATCTAGTTGCAAGTAACGCAAAATTCTTATTGGTAAAAACTCACGTATACATGGAAGAAGAAATTGACATGGACATAATTGACATGGTGCAAGTAAACACAAAATCCTGTAACTGTAGCTTGGTCTTACACCTGCTGATAGCCGGTGCAGAGGAAGGACAAGGGACAATTACTGTAATTTGAGCTTGCTTCACTATAGTAGTAGTCATACTAAGTTATAGTGATACCTCTCAATTATGTAGAGCAAAATGAAAAGAAACAGAGAACATAACAAGACAAACTAATTGTGTAGAGCAAAACGAAAAGAAATAAAGAACATGACAAAACAAACTTGAGATACAGTCGGGACAGAATCGGGAATCTTGAATTTGCTTTGTATTAACTTCCT
>SNQJ01S0014781.1:1044-11433 GCA_010110895.2 Picea sitchensis
ATGAAGATTGTATGACAATAGATATATACTATTGTGGTGGATGCATTCCACTATTTGATCAAGTACTTGTGTGTTACTTGGTGTGGTAGTGTACCACTGGATTGTAGTTATGGACTACTATGGATAGACACAATTGTGTTCTATTTTATTCCAATTTCCTTGAAGACTATCAGCAGTGTTGAAAATGATTATAAGCTAGATGGATGATCAAAGAATAGAGATTTCCCAGATGGAAATGGTTCAAAACATTTAATCTTCTAGGATATATGTCCAGATTAGAAGAATGGATCTTGTATCACTCTGTGGTGTGAGTGACTTATCCAACATCATGTCTAATTACTCAAATGGAGTATGGGTTCAACAGATGATACGACTGATGATACTGATGGTGATGATGGTGCTCATGATCTAGTCATGATATAGTCTATGTTGATGCTACCGGGTGAATGGTATGTCCATGTTCAAGACCATTACCTGTAATACCTCCCTAGCTAGGAGGGAGTGCTTATATTATGGTAGCTGCGGGAGGTATTTACCTCCACGTGTAAACCTGAAAAGAATAGAATACTCCAGAAAGCAAGAAGAAACCCTAATGAGTTGGCTAGTAAACCTAGAAGACATGTCGGCTCAAGAGGATAATTTATATTAGATTATTAGCCTCCAAGAGAAGAAGTCGGCTAGAAGAACTAATATATACTGAACAGACAGATACCCAGAATGAGAAGTCGGCCCAAGCAGTTAGCAAGAATTAGTATAAATACAGGAGACTAGTTCTCATTCTAGAAGGCGGTCTCAGAATTGCAAAGAAACAACTTGTGCGCACTGTAGTGCCCAGTCTTGTGCACAGGTTTGAGGAGAGATGCCATTGCAGCTGTTGCAGCTAGCAGATCACGGTTGTCTTGCACTATCTCTTGGTTAGGGTTTGGACTATCTGATTAGATATTGTTGATGCACTATCCTTAGGGAAAGGTGCGCTACCCTTTGTTTGGCTATCTAGCCTAGGGTTTGCTTCCGGAATGATTCTCTGTCAATGTTAAGGTGCTCGGAGGGTGGCTTCGGCCTATGGTTGGGTGACAATAGTATTTTCAATGGTAAAATGAGCACATCCATTATATTCTAACAATATTATCCTTGACAGATCTATGGGGAGATCTATTTTGTATGTAGGTTGCACAATTAAGTGCTTCGACCCATAATCTCTGTGGAAGTGACTTTGCATGTAGCATGCAAGATGCCGTCTCTTTTAGAGATATATTTTTCCGCTTAGAAACTTTGTTTTGTTGCGGAGTATAGGGAAAAATGTGCTACAACTGAATCCCCGCCTCATGACAAATAGTATGGATTTCATGATTGACATACTCTCCCCTGTTATCAATTCGAAGTATTTTGATTTTCTTTCTTGACTATGTCTCAACCAGGGTTTTGAAATCTTTGAGGTGTTGAAAGTTGTATGATTTTTGCCTGAGAAAGTAAATCCATGTGAAATGTAAGAAATAATCAACAAAAATGAGAACATACCTCGCTTTGTTGATGGATGGATGTGGAACAGGGCCCATGAGGTCACTATGGATCAGATCTAAAGGAGAGTAAGCTCTCTGAGTCTTTCCTTTGTCGAATTTTTCTTGAGGGTGTTTTCCAAGAACACAAACCTCACAAATTCCTTTGGAGAAATGGATGTATGATAGACCATCAACCAATACTTTCTTGTTAAGCTATTGGATGTATTTGAATTTCAAATGCCCGAACCTTTCATGCCATATCCTACTGCTTTCATCAGCATGGGTAAGCAGTAAAGCATAATCTGGTTCAATAAATTCAAAAAATGTATACAATCTAGATTGATGATTTACCTCACCGGTAGTAGCCTTGGAATTGGTTTGCATGCCATAGATGTCCATTGCATTAGATGTGAATATGAATTTCTTTCCGGTGCCCGAATTTTTCATCTGATACATGGAGAGAATATTGACAGAAATTTTGGGAATGTGCAACAGATTCTCGAAGCTTTTGTTGGTGAGTTCTGTTATCACTCCAGGAAACTCTCCTAGGCTGTAAGTCGGAGATGCCTGGTAACTAACTCTTTTCGAAGCAATTTTCTAAATAAAAGTGTGAATTTGGAACAAGTCGGAGGACTGGATCAATTTTCACTCAAATACGACATAAACACATCAAGATGGACAAGGCTTTCAACCACAGATGTTCAGAGAGTTGACAAATAAGTGATGGATGAAGAAATAATTATTATACCAGCAGAATCATATATAGACATATATGAATGGCCGATTACAATAATCACAAAAATATTTGCAGAGTTAAACTTATGAATGCAGCGATAAGATGACAGTTATCTGGCATTAGACAAGTATAACAAGATGAATATAATACCCAAGTGCAAATATAGAATAGACAGGAAGGTGAAATCTGAACAGGTTATGGCAAAAGAAACTTGTATTACTTCATATGGAAATGAGAAGTTCTAAGTTACATAGTCTGAACAAGTCTCCAAGGTCGAACCCTTGGTTCCTCTTCTATTCTAATATTTAAAGCATTACAAAGTAGTTCTTTGATCCTAAAAACATGGATCAAATAAACTAAAAATAGCAAGTTAAATTCTGTTGCAAAATAAGTGGGATGTTTCCTCAAAATGAGGTCAATCCCAGATCTCTCTCTCTGCTGATTGTTGGTGTAGTGTAGAATAGCCTCGCAAGGCTACATGATGACTTCCAAAAAGAGGTTAAGTCGAATTTGCTGATGTGGCCAAGTGGCCTGCTTCCTGTCTTCATTAAAAATGTCCATATCCTTTGAAATATCTTCTTTCCCCATAATATGCCAAAAATAACTGCTGTGCTGGACTTGATAATTTATGTGACATGCATTGGAAAAGATCTCGAATCATTTCATATCAAAAATCCCTGATCTGTGTAAAAACTCGTTCAATTCTGGACACACAGGCTTTCGGTGGTTATCTGGGAAGATTTCTGGGTGACTTATCCACCGAAAGTGCCTCTTTTCAGTGGTTAATGAGCGCACTGTGGGCTCGCCTAAACCACCGAAATTCAATTCTTTGAAGAGTTTCAAAATTGCAAAATTGTCTGTCATGAATCCCTTTTTAACACTCAAACTTTGTTAGCTGCTGTAGTTTTGATTCGTGCAGACCTACGAACCTTTGTTGACTGTGTAGGGGATTCAGTTACATCTATGATAGTTGTGGCTAAATTAGCCAACGTATCCAAACCAGTTTGTTTTTCTTCAGATACTTCAAACTCCTTTAGCTCGAGCCTCAAAATTCTGAGTTGCCTGTATAATTTCATATTCTCTCTAATCAACTCTCTGTTTCTACCTTTGATTTCATTATGTTTTTATTTGAGAGTTTGATTTTCTTTTAATAACTCAGCATTTCTCTCTGTGAGGTCTGTGTTTTCTTTTTTAATTACCCTCTCCAGGACCTCCATCTATAGATCTCTCTTAGCGACATGTTGATTTTCTTTGTCTTACCTTTCTTAGGCCTGCTTGAAGAAGCTTCGGCTTCTGATTGCCTGTGTGTTTTTGAAGGCTTTGATGGAGGTATATTTATCTTCAGTTTTGCATCCTGTTTGATCTGCAAGTTGTCTTGTATTTTTGCCACCCCCTGCTCTGAATCAGAGTCACTATAAGGTAAGTTGAGAGGGTTTTTCCCTGTGACCGGGTTTCTGTCCTCAAACTTTAATTTCCTTTTGATTTCTCCCTGTTTGCTGGATGATGTTTTTATAGAATCCCTGGGGATCGAAATTCCTTTCCTCCTTCTGTGACTACTCTTGGGAGTAGGATCATTCCTGCTTCTAGACTTCTTTGCTTTTATCTCTGGAGGTTTTTCTGTCTGAAACTCATTCCATAACAAGAAGAAACTCCATTCTATTTGCTTCCTTTGAAGAGCTTCTTTGACAAGGAGGGTAATCAACCCCTGATGGGATATTCTGCTTGTAACTTTAGTGGGCTGAGCCTTTACCTGTTTTGCCATCTTAATCAGGGTCTTATGAAAGAAATAAGGTATGTTTAAGTGTTCTCTGCCTGTGAAGTGGTTCAACAATTTAAAATGGTAGTACATCACTCTGTTATAGCGCCCTTCACAGGTGATGTATACCAAAATTGCCTTCAGAAGGGTCTGCCACTTCGATTCAAGATATGACATAGGAATATCCTTCTTCCAAGTCAAAGTTTTATGCACTGGCAACAAATATGATCTGAATTCAACATTTGATGGTGAAGAGGTTTTAAGCCAGCAATCCCCTGTTCTAGAAAACCCTGTGTATTCGGCAATAGATGCTTCATCTATAATGAACTCCTCCCTGCCTATTCTAGCCATCCTTCCATCGTATGAGAGGGCAAATGCTTCAACAACTTGTTGGTGAAAGGTTGTCAATTTTTCACAATATGTGAAAACTCCGACCTGTTTAAAACACTCTGCGACCTCTGGATGTTCTTCGAAATACCACATACCATCTACTTCGGACCTCAAAGCAGGACTCACTTTTGACATGGCTGAATGTTAACTGTGTCTGAAACTGTGGGCAACAAGGTGTTTGGGAAACAATGGTTCTAGAAACTAGGGATACAATCGATATCACTGATGAACAAATTGTGAAATCATTTGACAGAGCATAGGACTGATAAATTCACTAAAATATCGACCCACATTCGAATGACAGTCTGACTGGGGAAAGCCGAAACTTCAACTTTTCAGGGGCAACTGTATTTATGAAACTTTGACAGGAAATGGTTTCTAGTCTTACCTGATTACCCGATCAGATTTCCTTGACTCGAACTGCTGGCTGAACTCGGAGACACGTTGCCAATCGCCCAAGAAATCGGGATGAGGATTTTGAAAACATGATTTGCTGATAAAATCACGTGCTTGTAGTTATCTTCAGTGATCCTCGGGCTTCATTATAAAACATTGAGTTTTCAAATGAAAGAATGACCTGGTAATGATGATTGATGTATTCGCCACTGAAAAGGAGGGAAGCTCCGTGCAACTGTATCTGGCGATCACTGCTCTGCGTAGATTTGAAAATGATTAATGCAATGGATAATACGCAGGTGCTTCGAACCTTTCGTATGAACACCACGAATGAGCATCATCTCCCACAATGCGAGCTTTCGACGGTTGTATTCCTCATCATTGCAACGATTTTTGACATCTGGCTCGTGCAAAAGCACCAGCTTTCTTTTTGCCCGTTCAAACATTTTCGGTGGTTGCTTTCCTTTTCTATTGACCACTTATCTGACGAAACTGAACACTTTCGGTGGTTAATGAGCACGCTGGAGGCTCGCCTAAACCACCAAAACCTGATAATTTGCCATTTTCTTGACTGAACCAAAATCATCATTGCTTTTGAGCTTATTTTGAAGTGACAGACTCTCTAACCTATCTACAGAAATTTTGAAATAAAATTTAAAACTCAACCTATCATCTAAAAATCAAATAAAATCCACTGATTTATTTGAGGAGTTAACACTGGCTCCTATTGGAGATGAATACCTCCCTGTGAGGTTTCAAGAACCACAGAATCAATGCCTTTCCTGTAAAAGAACCTAAAAACTAAACTATCTGCTAGTGTTTCCATTGGGCATGGAGTTATTGAAAAGTAAAAACTAAGACTATCATTACAATGTCTAGGCTCTGCAGCCTTAGACGAAATAAAGCTTTAGAAATCGCCTGTTTACTGGGCCACTGAACACTTCCTCACCCTCCAGATTCTGCAGAATGAAAGTGTTATTGTTTTGAACCTGAGTAATCATAAAAGGGCCTATCCACAAGGAATCGAACTTGCCATGCTTGCCTTTCTCCTATCGAAGAGCATCCCACTTTAGAACCCAGTCACCAATCTGAAAACTGTCCACCTTCGCTTTTCTGTCAAATGTCTTTTTGATCTGCATCTGATGTGATTCTGATCTGTCCACTAACTATTCGCGAGCTTGCTGCAGTTCCACCAAATCCAGCATCCTTCTTACCATGTCATTTTGCTTAGTCTGCTCTTCCTGAAAGAACTTAGCCACAGGCAACACTAACTGAACAAGAAAGATAGCATCAGTCCCATAAACCAACTTAAATGGGGAAGTTCCTATAGAATTTTTAATGGTTACTCTGTCTGCCCACAGAGCAAATTTCAGTTTGGAATCCCAATTCTTTTTATTATCTTCTAACAGTTTTCTTATGATTTTGATCAAAATCTTATTTGACGATTCAACCAAGCCATTACCTTGAGGATAGTAGGGAGTAGAGTGTACCAGCTGGATGCCCATCGACTCGCACATGTCTACCAATGCTTCTGATTTAAACACTGCTGCGTTATCTTCCACTAGCCTCTTGGGACATCCAAATCTGCTCAGAATATTTTCATAGAGGAACTTCATGACTACCTGGTGTGTAGCATTCTGGGTGGGGATCGCCTCTATCCACTTTGTGAAATAATCAGTGGCTACCAAAATCCACTTGTGCTGACCACTGGATGAAGGATTTATTTCACCGATGAAATCTAAACCCCACTGCTGGAAAGGGACATTTACCACAATAGGTCTCAGGGGTAAAGATTTCAACTACTGCTTACCGGTAAATCTTTGGCATTGGTCGCAAGATTTGACGAATGCACACACATCAGCAAAAAGGAAAGGCCAATAATATCCGGTCCTCAGGATCTTATGGGAAGTAGTCTTCCAATAATGATGACCACCAAAAACGGCTGAATGAAACTGATGGGTCACTTTGACAGACTCTTCTTTATCTAAACACCTGAGAAGCAGACCAGCAGGGTCCCTCCAATACAACAGATTATTATAAATGCAGAATTTGATAGCTCTGAGCTTGAGAGCTCGAGCTTGAGTCAAAATAAGTTCAGGAGGAACTTCAAGCTTTTGTAGAAAATGTATGATGCCAGCATACCATTCACATGAAGACAAGTGCTCTGCCACTTGCTGATTGTCATGCTGCTCTTCCGCTGCCAACTCTGTCTGAGAATTTTTTGAAATTTCTGCTATGAAATTAATATCCAGCAGCTTATGATTTTCCTCCACTAAAAGCTTGGCAAGGCCCTGACCTTTTACCAATTTGGTAGGCTTTACTTCAATGTTGAATTCAATCATCTTTGCAATCCATCTCGCTCGCTTTCCGTCAATATCCGACTGAGTCAAAACATCTTTTACAACAGAAGAAGGAACATATGCGATGACCTTTGAATGAAGGATATAAATTATGAATGATTTTAAAGCTTTTATGAGAGCATAAGATTGTTTCTCGATAGGATCATACCTCAGTTCATCATCCCTGAGTGTCTTGCTGAAGAAAGCCACGGGATGATCAAAATTTTCCTCATCTTTCTAAAGCAGGACTGCTGCCACTGTGTCAAAGGAAGCAAAGGAAAAGATATAAAAAGTCTTATTGTAATCTGGCTGATCAGAATCGGAGACTTGATGATCGCTTGCTTGATATCCTGAAAAGAGTTTCTCGCACTGTCTGTCCATTTTACCTCAGCCCCCTTTTTCAACATGCAAGTTATGTGTTTGACCAATTCAACAAAATTGGGCACAAACCTTCTGACGAAATTTATCTTACCAAGCAGTGACTGAATGTCCTTCTTCGACCTTGGCAATGACAGCTTTTGAATTGCCTCCACTCGTTCTGGATCAATCATTACACCTTCGGCTGAGACTATGTGACCCAAGAGCTTACCCTTACTCAGAGCAAACTGAGATTTCTTGGGATTCAATGAGATCCCAAACTGTCTGCATTTTAAGAATACTCTTTTCAGATGTTCAGATGCTCTTCATGGCTGCTGGAATATACTGTAATGTCATCAAGGTATATGAGGACAAACTTGTCCTTTTCGCCCACAAATGCTATATCCATGGCCCTTTGGAATGTGGCCCCAACATTCATTAATCCAAAGGGCATCTTGGAGTACAAAAAGGTCCCCCAAGGTGTGGTAAATGCAGTCTTCTCCTGATCCTCAGGATGGACAACAACCTGATTGTAACCGAAAAAGCCATCAAGAAAGGACATGACCTTTGCCCTTGAAATCCTCTGTAACAAGTGTTCCATCTTAGGAAGAGGATAGTTGTCCTTTTTAGAGCATTTGTTTAGATTTATGAAATCTACACACAATCTAACCTCACCATTCTTCTTCCTTACGATCACCAGATTGGAAATCCATTTGGAATATCTCAGAGGAACTATGATCTTTGCATCTAGGAGTTTTTTAATTTCTCTCTCAATCACTGGCAACAGAAGGGGACTGATAGGCCTAAGTTTTTGCTTGAAAGGAATAGTGTCTTTTTCAAGAGATATCTTATGCTGAATAACATCGAGATCATAAGTCTTTAAGTCACTATATTTCCAAGCAAACACATCGGAAAATTCCTTCAAAACGCTACAGTAATTTGAATTCTCATCAGCAGTCAATTCAGAAGACAAATTAACAAACTTGGGCTGACTTTTACCTCCTATGTTATGCTCTTGAACATCTAGGTCTTTCTTCTTCTTGTCTGGCTGGTACGGGACATCATTCTGGTCAAACAGTCATTCCAGAGGTACCAAACCTCGGGGTATATAATTGTTTGGCAACTGAATAATGTCGTGCTTACCCAACTTCTTCTTTAGCTCAGGTTCCTGTGACTCTTCTTCATTAAGATTCTGCTGATCAATGTGCAAACCAGAAAACTCATCGACCACTTGGAGAAATCTGTTGAGTTCATCGTCATCCTCAAAGACTTTCCAATATTTGACATTATCAGGTAAGGAGGGTTGGTATTTTACTTGAATCTCATAGCTGAGCTTAGGGGGCATGGGAGGAATGAATGTGTTGGCTGAAACAGCAAGAGAATCAGCGAGCTGATTCACCTCCCTTGGTATGTATGAAATTTCAAAAACAGAAAAAGAATCACACAGCTTCCATACCTCGTCTTTGTAAGCTTTTAATCTGACATGCTTAGCCTGAAAAGTGTTGTTTACCTGTTGTATAATGAGGTCTGCATCCCCCAACACTTTCAAACCTTTTATCCCCATCTCTTTGGCTGAATTTAATCCCAGCAACAGAGCCTCATACTCTGCTATGTTGTTAGTGGTTCTGAAGTCGAGCTTAAAAGACAAATATATGGTCTCCTTTGAAGGAGAGATCAGGACTACTCCAACACCTGCTGAGTCTTTAGTGCTGGCCCCATCGAAGTACATAGTCCAGATTGCAATGCTTTCATTTTCAGCCTGCTGTTCGATAGGCTTCACTAGCTGCATAGGAGGTGATTGACCATCATCAATCTGAAGGATGCATGAACCAAAATCCGTATCCACAGCA
This sequence comes from Picea sitchensis, assembly GCA_010110895.2. Classification (NCBI taxonomy): domain Eukaryota; kingdom Viridiplantae; phylum Streptophyta; class Pinopsida; order Pinales; family Pinaceae; genus Picea; species Picea sitchensis. The sequence goes on from SNQJ01S0014781.1 coordinate 10,368, forward strand.
TAGATAGGATGATTGACGGAATTATTTCCATCACTAATAATATAGGCAAGCTGGTTTTCCCTGTAAAGTCTTTTCATTTCCCCTCCAAACACTAGAATCGTAGCATAGGACAAATCCATCTGCAGTGTACCTCCTAATCTTTTTCCCCATGAACGAGACAAAAGCAGCCCAAACTTAGGTGGAATATCAGAAACCACCACGTCCATAACCATGCTCCTCATGGGCAGTTGAGCAAGGTTTATGACAAGGTCTTTGATGAGACCTAGGCACTTGACTTTCCTAGAATCAAAGGAGAACAGATCTTGATATGGTTTGGTCACCTCCAAACCAAGCTCATCCATTACCGCTTTTGACATAAGATTATGTGACGCCCCGGAGTCAAGCAAACAATTGTGAAGGAGTTTGTCATGGACATTTAAGGATATGTAAAATGGTGGACAAGAATCGTCACAGTCTTCTATCATGGGCCCTATGGTTACTTTAGGCTTATCATCTTGTAGGTTAACAAAATCATCTGATGGGGAGATCTTAGGATCAAGAGACTTTAGGATGGCTGCTCTAAAGATTTCATTCTTCATGAGTTCAGTTAAAGGCATCGGAATCTTGACTTTTTGAATTTTTGATTCAAAATTGAAAGAGAAAGATGATTTGTCTGAAACCTTTACCTCATGGGAAGGAGATTTGAGGCTGACCTGTTCCTTGATTGGAGGCTGAGTTTGTTTCTTCTGCTATTTTGCTGAAGGGGGAATCTGTTTTTCAGGAGCGGGATGTTGCTTGGCAACAACCTCTTTACTCTTCACAGGAGCAATATCTTCCTTATCCTTCACAAGAGCAGCAATGGGTGTTTTTGGACCAGCCTTCTTGGATCTTAAGTTGTAGCCTTTCTGATCATCTATCAGGTAGACAGCTCCTTCCACACTTGCTTCCTGAATTTGCTGATCCATCAGGGCCTCCTCATAGTCTACCCGTGTTAAAAATGAAGGATCATTTTCATCACCAAAACAGTTTATTTCATCCGCATCTTCAATTTCATCAGGAGGTGGTTGTTGCTCTTCATCTAACACTA
>SNQJ01S0014781.1:20952-36639 GCA_010110895.2 Picea sitchensis
CCATCCATTCTTTTCTGCCTCATCTCTTCAGATAATAAGGATGCAACTACATCGTCATAATTCAATGTAGATTGAGTGGTACTACCATTTGCTACAACCAAATTATCCTAAGAGTCTGAAAAATAACATAACAAAGTAATACACTTTTTTTCTTCTGCAATTGTAATATTAATAAATACAAGTTGACTCACCAGAGTATTAAAGGAATTTAGATGTTCTGTCACATAATCTCCATCTTCCATCCTAAGATGATACAANCCATCCATTCTTTTCTGCCTCATCTCTTCAGATAATAAGGATGCAACTACATCGTCATAATTCAATGTAGATTGAGTGGTACTACCATTTGCTACAACCAAATTATCCTAAGAGTCTGAAAAATAACATAACAAAGTAATACACTTTTTTTCTTCTGCAATTGTAATATTAATAAATACAAGTTGACTCACCAGAGTATTAAAGGAATTTAGATGTTCTGTCACATAATCTCCATCTTCCATCCTAAGATGATACAACTTATTTCGAAGAAACAACTTGTTTACCAGGGACTTTGATTGATACAAATTCCCTAACTTATCCCATAGTTCCTTGGCTGTAGATTCTCTTGAGACATTCAACAACACCGAATCTTCCAGGAAGAGTCGAATAGTACTCCTTTCTCTTCTATCCAACTTCTCCCAATATTCCTTTGACATACCAGTATGTTGTGTACTAGTAGTTTGTGTACTAGTAGGTTGTGTACCAATAGACTGTGTGCCAGTAGACTGCGTACCAGTAGGTTGCGTACTAGGATCCACAACAATCCATTTTTCTCTTTCTACAAGAAGATCCTCCATCTTGATCTTCCATAGCTCAAAGTTTTTACTGTTGAAATTCTCTATATCGATTCTAGAAGAGCTCGCCATTCCTCTTTCTACACTCAAATCACCATGAAAAAATCTCCCACTGAACCTAGGTTTATCACAGACCCAAGATAAACTTGATCTATCAAGACCGAGCCAAACCCTCAACAACAAAGGTGTCCCCCTAAAGCCAAAAATGAGCTCGAGTACCACATCTATGTTTTAAACCTCTAAAGTAAAGAAATGAATATATATTCTTAAGAAAAACATAAATTAATCAATGGCTCATACACATAGTACACAGATATTTACGCTGGAAACCCTTAACCGAGAGAAAACCAACCTTCCTTAGTGCCGCACCTTTCAACTCTTCATTGTATTAATTTCATCATTCACCATACAATATATACAATATTTTAGGTATTCTGTAGCTACCAAAACCCTAATCCCTTAATCCGGGATTAATTTAGAAAACCGCTGAAAATAGCAAAATCCGCTAAAATAACAAAAACCGCCAAAAAACAAAAATTGTGGTTCTGAGCCGAACCCTGTCAGCTCCAGGATACTGGCCATAGCCAAACGCTGCATGTAACCAGGGGGTGCCAAACCTGTACCCCTTGGGACCCCCCCAGGAAAGCGCCTAGCGCACACAACACAAAGAGCGAAGGAAGTTGGATCGTCAGAAGCAGTTGTCGAATATGACATGCCCACACACACACATGTAAAGAATATAACACATACCCAACATTTTTAACGTCCCAGGAGACGAACCAAGGTAAGTTATTTGATTTTGAAATGTTATAACCACAACTCCCGTTACTCTTCAAATAAGCACCACAACTTTGATGTTTTTCGGTGTCAACATACCATGTTATTTGGAAACCCTTCCCAATGAATGGTCGATTGATCTGTAGAGTCGATCCATTAATGTGTCGAGGATCAATTGAGAAATTATGATTGATATGAGGAGTTGATTTATTGATGTGCTTATTCTCAATTAAGAACTTCTTAATTTGAAGTTGAAGATGGGTTTTGTAGAAGCTTATCCCAAGTTCTTGTTTGGAAAAGTAGTACCAATGACAGTCACATAAACAAAACTTTTGAAAAATCCTCAGATTGTTTTTCATCGCACTGCCTCCAAAGCATGAGATTGGTGTATGTATTGGAGATATCAAAATGAGAGCCAGACAACTAGAATTGAGAGTAGTTACCTGAAAGATTGCATTTATCTCCCCAGATTTTGTCGTTAATAATTGTGATGCTATTACTATTGCTATTATCGGCCAAGAAAGAGGACTTCAATATGCGATATTGGTCTCCATTAATACTAAGCAGAGGAAATTGGTCTTAGTAATGATGGTTGCCAATTTGAAACTTAGGATCACCATAGCCTCTAGTTTTCTCACCAAATTTCTTTCCTCCAACTTCAGTGTCCAAGAAATGCCCTTGATTTTGTAATTTCACAGAAGATATCAGTCGTACCAAATATTAATTACCAAATTAATTTAAATTCTTGAAGTACATGAAATCTCTAATAACACTCCAAATTTATCAACCAATAAACATTTAGAAAAATAAATTATTTTGGTGTCTTAAAAAAATGTTTATTATATTTAACCTTAGGTTTTTTTTAATTGTTTTTAGATCTGAGAAAAACTAATATAAAAATCAAACTACTCTATATATATATACATTATAATAATTGTACTTTTTGATTTATTATATCATTTCAATTATCGTATCAATTGTATTTAAAAATTACATTAACCTATTCAACAATGTCAATTTTCTCAATATTCTCTTAATACCCATGAAACATGTAAATCTAATATTAACTTATCCACTTTTAATTAAATAAATAAATTATATCAACATTCTCTACTTTACATAATATTTTTTAAACAATATACATTCACTTTTACAAATTACATAACTATGCATATTCAATACCATAACATTTTCAAACTCAAAAATAGATCTCATGATTTGGGATTTGGTGATTTTCAAACTCAAAAATAGATCTCATGATTTGGGATTTGGTGAATACACATTTAAAGATAGATTTCACAATTTTAGCTTCATTTAATATAAATATCTTATTGCAAAGGCAACTACAAAATTACATTCCAAATAACGTTTATGATATTCATTTTAACATTATAAAGTAATGCCACTTTTCTTTTTTATGGTTAGAAAGTTTTAAAAAATTATCAATTAGATATATTGATCAGTAATATGGGTTTTATGTTAAAGAGTAGTTCAAACGTTCTATTTTTTGGTTGTTTTTAGGAATTTTTTTTTGTTTGATTTTATCTGAAATTTGGTGAAGAATGGTTGGATCTGAAGATTTGAGTGATCACGTTTGTATAATGGAAGTGTCTCATGGGTTTGTCGATAGGCTGAATCCATTTATACATTCAGAAATACAATTTAAGCAACAAAAAATAGAGATTTTGTCTAGATTTAAATAACCAAATTTCCACTAAAAATACCCAAAGGTAGAAGATTTAACTAATATCCATTATTATATTATTTATCTATTATATATTGAAAACAAGTCAAGAAAAAATGCATCCTAAACCATTTATTATTGACTATTTGAACAATTTATCATTGACTACATAAATAAATGAATTATTTATATAAACGTTTAATAAATTTATTATTAAAAAGATATGGAGTAATATTAAAATAAGTATTCACCTGGATGGGGTGACACGAGGCGAAAGTGGGAGGACACCTGGGCGGGACAGTTGGCGAAGAAATTTATTGCCCCAAGTCGCCACCCTCGAGAATATAACTCCCCATGCAGCAAATTTTTAAGGCATTCAACTTAATGCGCCTAGGCAAGCACCCGGATGCGCGTTCCAGCCAGTTTGTAGGTACCAAGAGCTTGAACCAGTCTTGTCAGCCTTCAATGGCGATGGGAGAGGTTTCAATTTCCCTCAGTAGTGTTAAAATCATCCATGGTGCACTCATTCTTTTGCTCATTGCTAGTTATCACTCCAGCACTGTGTCTCTCGGCCCTCCCAACTTATCCATTTTCTCTTTGCATGTTCTTCGCATCTACCCAGACCACCATTGCCCTTTCACTACCCCTGTGCTTTTCTCCACCATGCCATGGGAAAGAGGCAAACCCAGCCGAGCAGGAAAAAATAAAAATGCCTGCACCCGTGACAAGAGACTCACTTCCTCCCAACGAGCTCTGATTGCCCACTTCAGTCGTCCCTGCACTCACACTAGCAGCGATCACTCCACCATGCGCACCCCAAATTTGGGAATCTCGTCTCCAATTCCCTAGGCCTCCCTGTGCACTCCAAAGGAGGAGACCCCATCCCCCACCATGCATTCTCAACCGCCACCTCTTCTCTCAATGACCACCGGTTCACGAACAGAGATTCTTTCGAGCCTGAACTTGGATAAAGGGGAGGCTCCACCTCCTCTTCAGCATGCATGGCCAACCTCTTCTTCTCAACCAAGCCCAAGCCTGGAGCTTAAGAAAGAGTCTCCCTCCGCCTCCATCCCCGACTTTTAGCCTCGTTGGTGGGAAGGTGGTTGTATTGTAGAGGAGGAGATCCCTCCAAGTTGGCAAGTTTCAGAAGATGGAGAGAACATACATTACCTAGCCAAGGAGCACCTTGAACTCCTTTTTGATATCAGGCAACGGCAGGACGAGCAGGCACAATGACAGCGGATCATCAACCAGTGATTGGATTTTCTTTTTGAGGCCTTCTTAGACGCCCCAAGGTCTGCAAGATGCCCAACTTGCAAGCAGAAGTATGTCCCGACCTTCACTTCTAATGGACGCCCAGGTTCCCCTTTGGTTTGAAGCGGCCTACCCCAGACTCTATTTTATGTCAGTTACAGTAACCAATTTTCTTTACAGTTGTATAGCTAGCATAGTAATGACGGCTTTGCATGTAGCACGCCCTAGGTTATCTAGTTGAAACGAAGTTCCAGTAGAAACTTTCAGTATTTTTGTCAATTTTGCAAACAATTCCACAACCATGATAGAATTATCATCGCTTGGAACCACATGTCCTGGTTTCCCTTCTGTGATAGGACAGGTGGCTGCCAAGCGACTTACAACTGTAAACTGATGATATAATACAAGGATCCACTTTTTTATTTAAAAAAAAAAATATTAAAATAAGTATTTAAAAAATTAAAAGTAATAATTATTATTATATATGAAAAATATAATGAATTTTTTTAAAAATATAATTATAACACTAAGGAAACAAATAGCCAACTTATAATAACCAACCATATTCAATTCAATATAAAGAATACTAAAATAATAAGAAGAAAATATAGCTAAGTTTTATTGTTTTCACCTTAAGTGTTTTATTTTGGAGAAAAGTATAATCATATTATACATTTATAAAATTTATTTTGATTTTAATTTAAAAAAAAAATTAGAGATTGATTTTCACTTATACATATTTTGATTTTAATTTAAAAAATTAGAGATTGATTTTCACTTATACATATAATTAAATTTTAAATTAAAAATCTTATATTATATTTTTATTGTTTTTCTTCAAAGATTATATAATATCTTATATATATTATTTTTCAGGAACAAAAAGCATAACTTCTATTCATAGATAAATAGAGTTACAATCATTAGACATTGAAGTGTTATGATGAAAATCAGTAGAAAATTGAGACAAAAACAAAACTCCCTCCAAATCCTCAAAAACCATCCCAAAATTTTTAGTATCCAAGGAAATAAGCCCAAAAGAAGAGGTCTAACATCATACTTACAGATTAATAAACAGACCCTCCCTAAAGGAGACTCTAGCACCATCAGAAATTTCTTCCAAGATTATAAGATTCTCAAACAAGGCAAAGATTCTTTAGACAAAGAGTCCGCGACACTGTTCTACTCCCTATAATCATGTCTAAAATTGATGCTACAAAAGAGGCCTGCAATGGCTCTCATCTCCTGCAATGGCTTATGTGGTTTCCTGATTCTGTCCTCAATAGAACCTGGGAGAATATACTTTTTTATCAAAATCCGTCTCGAGAGGCTATCTTGTGTTAAGAACACCCAACATAATTTAGCCACTAGTGCTTTACCAAATATCAATAGGTATTTTAAACCCCATTTTTCGAGATCTTTTAAGCTTGAAAGGATCTTCCCATTGATCAAATGAGAACCAAGATATTCAATGCTACCCTTCCATAAATAGTTGAAACAAAGTTTTCAGATTTTGGAATTTGGACCGAAAGATGCCAATACTCTGGAATTACCACTATGAAAGATTTAATGAGTTAAATGACTTCCCCGAGAGATCCATCTATTACACCACAAATTAATTCTTCTATCGATTCGAGAAAGAAGACATTTCCAATCCTCTTCTCCGTACTTGTTGGGATACTTAATTCCTGTTTGTGTCTCATGCGAAGGGAAATCAAATAAGTTCTACAACTGCACCCGAAGTGCTTCTTCAATCTCCAGAAAGTACATTGTGGGAGTTCCTCCTTGGATATTTCCTTAAACTTTTCTTGATTATCCTCTTCTTCCATCACTTCTGGAAAAAAGGACAGAAGTTTAAACAGATCATCCATTCTTGTATGATCTGTCTCTTTGAACAGAGACTGAAAATGCTCGACCCCTAACGCTGCCAAACCATTGAAACTATGAACCAACTTCCCATTGGAATCATTCAATTCCCATATAGTATTTATGTTCTTCATATGATTTGCAAACCTCTGAAAAAACTTGGTGTTATAATCCCCAACTTCAAGCCAGATGACTCGACTTTTTAGACGCCATTGTTTTTCCTATTCCAATAGAGCATTGTTCTAACGCTCCTCCAGGGATTAGACCCTATCCATATATATATATAAAAGGAAAATTGCCATCCTGATTCACTTCGTAGGTGTTATAGGTCACATTCTATATTTTTAATTGTTGAATCCAAAGCGGCTCATCTCGCCCTGGCCAATCTTGCCACTTTATCTTTTAGAATCTCAAGAGCACACACAAACTGTCGGTTGGCCGATTCACCACTGGATTCTTGAAAAGGCTTCCAATTCATGCTCATCATCTGCTGAAAGTCTTCGAGCTCTTCCCACAATGAATTGTACTTGAATGGATCCCCGAGCTTCCCAATAGGCATAGAAAACTCTAATAAGATAGGAACATGGTCAGAACACCTAAACTTTCCAACCCAAGAATGATACACCCTGATTTCTTGAAGCAGATATTGATGGACTAAAAACCAATCAAGCCTTTTATGAACCCCTTCAAAACCACAACGATTATTACTCCGAGTCGATTTTAGACAGAATGGTTCTACATCAACCATCTCAATATTCTCCATCTTATTTGGGAAAAAGTGAGCTAGAGGGTCATCATGAGCCCACGAACCCCAAATTTCCTCTCTATTTAAAGTGAAATTTAAATATCCTCCTATGATTAGGACATCAAATCTAAAAAATCTCGTTGTGAAGATAAGATTCTAGGATTACTCTGTGTTCACATATGGACCATACACATTGATTAAGAGGAAGGTCTGGTCCAGCTCTTTGCATTCAACCTCTTAGCACAAACCTGATTGCATAGAAAAATAGTTGATGAGATTTAAACTAGGCGAGTGACCCAAAATGATACCTCCAGAGGATCCAAAAGAGTACAGACCTATAAAGACCCATCTCAATTTTTTTTTGGCAAGCTTTGAGATTATTGGATCACACCACCCCACAGTTTCTTGAATAAAAATGACATATGGATGTTTTGAAGAAACCATCCTCTCGAGAGATAATTTTTTGGCCCTCCCCACGAGGCCTATGATATTTACAGACATAATCTTCATGGGAAGGGCTCCTTAGGGGTTGATCCCTCTCTAAGGAAGCCATAAATGAGGCATTATCGTCCCTGAGAAACTTCCCTAAAATCCTTATCCTACGCTTGTTTTAACACCAAATTCCGATCCACCTTGAGAGGAAGTGAATCCTTCTTAATGTTGAACCCTAAGCCCCTGGACGCAGCCACCCGCTTGACGGATGACCCGAAGTGTAAGAGATAGGGGTCCCTATTAGAGGATATGGAAAGTGAGAGGATATGGAAAGTGAGTTAGAAACATGAATCACTAGCTTTGTGAAAGGAAGACTCAGAATTCCCCAAAAGATCGACAGAAGGAAAATGACCCTTCAGAGACTTATTGATCATAGTAGAACTAGAATTACCAACCCTAGAAAATCCAGGCACCCCTTCGGGAGCCCGAGGATCCTTCAAACAATAAGAAGAATCGAAATTAGCATAAGAAGTACTTACCAAGAGAGAGTTGTGAGCCCACACAACTAGACCAAATAACTTATAGTTTTCACCATTGGGTAGAAGAGATATCCAAATCGGTTCCCAACAGGTCTTTTGGCAGACTATCGTCCATTTTGACTAGACCCAAATCCTCAATAGGGATGGAAATATCACTGATGAGAAAATATTGCTGCTCATAACAATAAGGACATGATGACTGCTCATAACGCCTAGATTACTCGGAATAGGATCGAGAGTGACCTCCGAAACTTGTTCCTTAGAAGGAGGTGGTTTAGTTGGATAGACCTCCACTTAACCCTATGCGTGCTCGTGAAACCTTTTGACAAGCCTCTGGTCACAATATTCCATGACATGACCCACCCGATGACATATTGAGCATCTGAAAGGAACATTAAGATAGTCAAAGATCACCCACAATCAGATCCAAAGACTCAAAGAGGCCCTGACTAAAATCAAGCTCCACAAGGATGTGTGCCATTGACCTTCACATACTCTTTTTGTAAGATTGGTCGGCCGCGATAAATTTCCCTTGCACATCACCAATGACCTTAAACCCCAAGTGGGAGCAAAATTCAAGAGGAAGATTTGGCAATTTGATCCAAGTTGGAAATCTCGATAGAGCCCCTTCTTAGGCATCGAAAATAGGGTTCCAAAGGCTTGGCGCAGAGAGGTTGTCGATCCATAAACCATCGAGTGCATAAAAAATTCTTCTCATATTCCTTGCAACGAGAAACGAATCCAATCCAACCCGTTTCCAGAAAATGGAAAATTGGGGGATATCCTAGGACCGTGACCCAATGACCTTCCAACCATGAGCTAAGAACGCTAGTTGACATCCTTTTCCCCTCAATTTCCCAACTATAGGAGATATTTTTTAAAAGTACTGTGAACATCAAATTGAAGTACTTATAAATCAAGGAAGGATATTATGACCATCCCTAGAACAATCTTGCACTATTTAATGGATTAAGCTAATTTGGGAGCAAACAAACCCGTTTTTCAGGAAAAACAATGGGTTTGAATCCGACCAGTTTTTCAGGGGTAGTTTGAGTTCCTTATGGATCAAAGTCCCATTCATTTCAGAACCTTATTCCAAGGGTTTTTCCCCATTTTAAACCAACCCATATGTTCAAAATATCGATCATAGTTTTGGATTGACCAGAAATTTAAAAGCGGACCGCCACAGAACCTACCAGAAAAGTAAATCAAGAGGGAAGATTGCTCCTGAGTTATCCCACTCTCTATTTAATTATCTTATTGCTTCCTTGGAGCTTTAAAGTTTACTCCTTGCTCATTAGGCACTTATGATTTCACCATGGTTTTGTAAGTTTTCTTTCCTACCTTTTTAACATTGGGGATTTTTTTTATCGTCATGTTATACCTCCAAGAAACCCATGATCACAAGGATAGTATAATGGGTTTTAGGATTACTAACTTTAGTTAAAGTGTCAAAAGAAAGTAAAAAAATATGTAATGCTTGCAATTTGAATCCCATGCACTAAGTACCTAACAAACGAGATGTTATTTAATTGAAGCATCAATAGGATTTTATTGCAATTCTCAAGTTTTATGGTCACGATAAAACTATTACCACTAACAAGCTATTATTCATCGTATTTTGTGTCACTTGAGCATTTTTTCTTGTTTATGTTGCTAAGCCACAATTAACTCCAAAAGTTTTATTCTTTTACAATCCCTATTTCTATTATTTGCAGACACTAAATTTCAAAGTATGGTGTTTGATTTCTAAGTATGGTTTGATATTGATCAATCACTCCAAGACATACTAATTTGCACAAGTGTGCATACTATTTTAAGATGTACTAATTTGTAGAGTATCTAGAGGGGTAATATGGGGTACCTAGGGAAGCACCCAAGAGAAATAATAATAGTTAGGTGGCTATGTATTACTATGGAGGCCATTTCTAGTAAATAAAGGCCCATGTAGTAATGTAAAAGAAATTATTGTAAGGAACGTTTTAGTCAATGGAACCATCTAGTAAACCTTATTACATTATGGTAGGTTCCCATAAATTCCCTGAGACCAATATTTAAGAGGATTTTCCAACAAAATTATGCTATGTTCCACCACATTGCCATTCTTCATGTCCATTAGGGTTTGAGAGAATAAATTTGCAAGGGTCGTATCTCTCTAGATATCGACCGAAAGCACAACATATAATACACTAAATCAATCCTTAAAAAATCCTCTATCTAATGGGATTGGTTTGGTGGTAATCTAAGAACCCTATCAAAAGACATCAACTTTGTAGTCCATGCAGCCATCACAGAAAGACCCTAAAATAACTTATTATAAATTAGTGGTATCTTCTCTTCCCGAACTCCAATTCGGATGATTGTTCTTTTAAAATCAATTGTTTTTATGAGAGAAACTTAGATATATAACCTGTTTCTTCAAATTCTAATAAAAGGGCTACATGAATTGATATAAGTGTCATGGCCCTCTTTTTTCCTTTGAAAACCTACAAAATAGGGAAAAACAATCTTCTTTTTGGCCCAAGAAAGAGATATGATACCTATTGTAGTGTATATCAATAGATCTAAAATATAATAAAAATATTTTAATATTGATAAGCGTGTAATAAATCTACACAATAGACAATAAAGGAATGAACAAACAATAATTTTAGAGAAAAACCTTGAGGTAGGGTAACACCATTAGTTATTCCTTAAGGAAGGAAAAAACTCCACAAGCAATGCCCATTACAATTACAATATTCTTCACAATACCCCATTACATTTCTTATACTTCTTTATTTAGTACTATCGACCTCCTAGGAATATTCTAGAGAAGGAACTTTCTAGTAGGCATAACATTCTAGTAAGCCTTCTTACATTTATTTCTTTAACACTACTACATGGGCCATTTTTACTAGAAATGGCCTCCATACATAGAAATACATAGCCACTTAACTATTAGTATTCCGCTTGGGTACCTTACCTAGGTACCTCATACTACCCCCCTAGGTACACTACATAATTAGAGTATGTTTAGAATTGTTTTAAACTAGTTTTTTTATCATGAAATAGTAATAAGGACCTTAAGTGCACCTATTTATATAATGCACCAATGTACGAGATATGTGAGAACGCCATGGAATTAAATTGTACAATTTAAGTGCAATAACATAAAACCTTTGGTTTCCCGCTTCTTCTATCAACCTCCACTATAAATGGAGAAGGGATAATTTTTTGGGGAGCTTCTGCAAAAAAACTCCACTAGAAGGTGTTTTCATTGTAGTGCACTTATATACTTATGCCTGAAAAGAAAACCTCTCTACTACTGGTCTCTTTGCTCGGTTTATCATTTAAGAAAGAGAAGAGGAAGCATGATTTGGGTAACTTAGACCCTTTTGAAATCATTGGATGATGCAGAGCAATTAGTGTTCTTAGAATATCATTAATCTCTAATTGGTTTGTTTGTGAAATTAAAATAAGTAAAAACCAAAAAGAAAGGATGAGTCCATTAGTTTTCATAATCCTCATCCAAGGCTTATAAGAATTTTTTCATGTCACCATGTAAGGGGGAGAAATTAAAAAGCGATATTAAAAATGTCACAAAAAATGGAACCTAGGATATCTAGTAAAAACAGGGTTTGTTTTAATTGCAAAGGTGTATTGAGAGGAGGGTTTAACAAAATATATTGGAAGGTATTCTTTAATATCTAGTGAAATTATGGGTATTCTTTAATATACCAAAAATACATGTGCTATATCATAGGTTCACTAAGTGAACCCCTTATGATGAAAATTTACATGATGAAAGTAAACTTGAGTATAAACAATGGGTCCATCTCCCTAAGAGAAAATTTCAATGGAACTATAGAAAAAGAGATCAAGGATACAATTAACAGAAAGATCATAGAGTTATCATGATAAGGATTGTGTCAACAAGACCAACTAATAGAAGAATGATGATCAACCATATACTAATAAAGGTAAGAAGAATAAGAAGACCAATTGATACCATGGAAGACAAGCCATTTTGTGAAGTATTTCTAGAAGAAGACCAGAGATTTTGAGGAAACGGTTAATAGGATTGAAGCTGGGGGTGTCAACTAGTTGACCAACCAACCTATAGCATCAACTTTCAAAAGGTAAGGGAGATAACTATACCTTCTCTATTGCACTTGTCAAGCATTGTGTGCTCACAATTTTAAAAGTGAGTGAATATTTAATTTCAGTTGTACCCATCATATAGTTGAGTATACTTCTCTCTTTTCTCTATTAAGTAAAACTACAAAGGAAGAAATATTTATTGTAGATGATTATGCACTTACTATTACTAGTTATGGTAGGATTCAATGTCAAAATGGTGTGATCAGTAACGTGTATCATGTTCCATGTTTGAGTACCAATTTTTTGTAGGTACCCCAACTAACCTCGACTAGCAAGAAGATTGAATTATATCTCGAAAGGTTCATTATAAAGATTATTCACAATAACTTTTGTTGTTGTAAAAGGTATTTTTTACCCCAATTATAGAATATATAAGTTTTTTTATTTCTGTAGGTAGGATCTAGGAATGAATGCGCTTATATTCAAGAACGATAACCAATGAAAAATATGACATGAATGACTCAAACATATGAATTTCTAAAGTATGAAACTAATGGTGAAGTTTAATATGGCTAATGGACAAACTAGGGTAGTTCTTCCTAGCGGTGTGTGTAATGGATATGTTCTTGGAAAGCACCATTGGGATGCATTTGAGACTAGAGAATATTGGACATAAAAGATCCAATTGTAACTTGTCCATAGTGACTATTGTATAATGAACCAACCATCATTAGTTGGTGCAAGGTATGATTTACCTTCATTGATGATTTTTTTGAGTATACCTAGGTGTATTTCTTGAACATTAAGGATCGTGTATTTGAAAGGTTCAAGGAATTTAGGACATTGGTTGAAAAGAAACGCAACTCACTTATGAAATGTTTAATATTTGACAATGGAAAAGAATATATCAACAAGCACTTCTAGAGCTACTTGTCACAACATGGTATATATTGGTAGGTATCTTCACCTTACACACCATAGAATAACAATGTTTCTAAAAGGAATAATCAAACCTTGGTCTTTCAAATGGAGCAGTGCTTTCTTCAAGATAAAGATATGCCTACTAAATTTTGTGGAGAGGCTATTTATTGCTCAAAGTACCTTGTGAACATGATTTTGACTTATTTTGTATGGGATGTGACTCCTATTGAGAAAATAAATGGAAGGAAACTCTTAGTGGGGCATCTGAAATTTTTTATTTCTATAGTTTGGTCTCAAATTTTATGTGTTAAGAGAAAGAAGATGGATGGAAAGAGTCATTCTTGTGTTATGGAGGGCTACTCTAATGAGTTGAAAGGCTACAATTAGTTTTATCTAATCAAGAAGGAAGTTATTTGTAGGATGGATGTTGTCTTTGGTTAGCGAGCTTCATGTATTTCTTTGTTAAACTCCTCTTCTAGATTGATCAGCAATGTTCCATTTCAAATTATGAAGAAATCTAGATCCACTAATTATTGATTACACACCATCAATGTGTCTATCATCTTGTTGACTGAACAATTATATTGTTTGACCGAACCGACTTGTAGTTGACCTTTTAAAACATAGTCAACTACAAGTAATGAATTTTTTGATCATTCAACTATGAAATCTCATGGTGAATTTGACACAAGAAATCCTTATACAAGGGATATTAGTCTCCCCGGATGGGAAACTAAGACAATTGAAGTTGTTGGTCACTGATGTAGGGAATGGGAATGACTCAAAGAAGATTATAAGATACAAACAACATGGTGGTGTTATTTAATAACACATGTGCTAGAGGTATTTGATCCCAATTTATATGAAGATGCATGTGGTCGACCTAAATGGGAGAATGTTATGGATGGAGAGTACAACTCCTTGATGAATAATAAGACTTTGGGCATATCTCCCCAATTGTAAGGAAATAAGGTATTCATGAAATGTCAGTGGGTATATAGAATAAACTCACATCTGAAGGTGTTGCTGAGAGGCACAAGGATAGAATGATAGTAAAAGGTTTCTCTCCATTGGAAGGCATCAACTACACTTCCCTACTTGTAAACATGAATTATGTTAGGGTTATTCTTTCACTTGTTGCTCATTTTCAATGAGAGGTACATCAAAAGGATGTCAAGAGTTCCTTCTTACATTGTGATCTCATTGAGGAGACTTATATGAAGAAACTTGGAATGCTTTGAGAAGAATGGAATTCTTGTGTGTCCGCTAGAGAAATCCATGTATGGTTTGAACTAGACCCCAAGGCATGGTATAGGAAAATTGAAAAATTCTTTTTCAGCTTTGGTTTGAAATATTGTGAATTGGAACACAACATGATTTATGTTTTAAACATGAATGGCGATACTTTAATTGTTTCACTAGATATATTGAATGATTTATTCATTACTAGAAGTAGAGTTGAATAAATTTTGGGTTTAAAGAAAAAATTCATAGATAAATTTTAAATGATCAACCTTGGTCTCTTACATTTCTTCATGAGAATCCAAGTTTTGTAAATGGATGATGGTATATTTCTCTCTCAACCTAAAAATTCATCTTGATATGTAATACAAGCTTCAAGGATATCAGTTAGGATTCAAGATGACTATCATATAATTCTCCATAACTTAATGTAATACTATATGACTATGGCAGCCTCATTTGTTTAACTCACATTAGACTTGATGTAACCTTTTTTATTAGTGTGGTCTCCATAATCATGTAGGGTTTGAAAGAGGACCACTTGAATGTTGCGAAGCATATTATTCACTATATCAAGGGTACATATCAGCTTGATATATAGTATTAAAGTAAGATTACGAACCAATTGGTTAGTTATACCAACTTGAATTAGGTTGGAGATGGAGATGACAAGAAATTATTTTCAAGCTTTGTGTTTCACTCTGGATATGCACCCATAGTGTGGTCTTGTAAGAAAAAATGTATTGTCCCTATCTACCACCAAAGTTGAATATACAGATGAAATGGATTATAGAACAAAGTTAGCATGGATTCACAACCTAATGGGTGAACTTGGATTCCCATTTAAGGAGTCAAATATAGTTTATCATGACAATCAAATTACAATACTAGTGGCTTAAAACCCTATTACTCACAATAAAATGAACTATCAAAGATTTATAGGAGAAAGTTGTGTCTCTTGTTTATTGTAGGACAAATGATCCAAATTATGATATCTTTACAAAGACATTGACATGAGCTAAGTATGTGAAACTTCACGATATTCTTGGGCTTTAGGATGCTATAATTATGATGGGGTTTATAGAGATAATTTTGCCTCCGAAATGTCCAAGACGTATTGGGATGACAAGTTCATCACATCTCAAGATATTATGGAGACAATAAGTCGATAATATAAGGTTGACGACAGATTCCATTAAGAGGTCAATAGATTAATTGGGTTGGCTAAAGGTGTACCTAACTCAACCAACATGTGCATAGGCCAAGGTTGAAAATGAGGAGATTTGGTCATGCCTAAGGTGATAGAGGTTG
>SNQJ01S0014781.1:43883-57327 GCA_010110895.2 Picea sitchensis
AATATCCAAGGCAGTGGTATTTGAAGTTTGACAGGTTTATGACTGAACAGGGTTATAGTAGATGTCATTCTGATCACTGTGTTTATTTTAAAAGGCTAGAAAATGGAAGCTATATTATCTTGCTATTGTATGTAGATGACATGCTTGTTGCAGGGTCTAATATGCACGATATAAATATGCTCAAGAAGAAATTATCCAATTCATTTGCAATGAAGGATTTGGGTGCTACAAAGAAAATTCTTGGCATGAGAATAACAAGAGACAGGAAAAATCGAAAATTGACATTGTCTCAGGGTGAGTACACAAAGAAGGTGTTGGAGAGGTTTAGAATGTAGAATGAAAAATCAGTTAGTAAACCTTTGGCCAGCCATTTCAAATTAACTAAGGAAATGTGTCCCAAGACACAGGAGGAGATAGAATACATGTCCAGGGTCCGTTATTCATCAACAGTTGGCAGCTTGATGTATGCAATGGTTTGCACCAGACCAGTTATTGCACATGCAGTGGGAGTTGTGAGCAGGTATATGAACAATCCAGGTAAAGAACATTGGAAGGAAGTAAAGTGGATTCTTAGGTATTTGAGAGGTACTACTACTCATGCATTATGTTTTGGAGGTTCAGACACTTTTCTACAGGGATATGTTGATTCAGATATGGAAGGTGATAAAGACAGCAAGAGGAGCACCACAGGGTATGTTTTTACTATAGGTGGAATAGCAGTAAGTTGGATTTCGAAACTGCAAAAGGTTGTTTCACTTTCAACAACAAAGGCAAATGATGTGTTGATGCTCTGAGCCAAGTAAAGATGATTTAGTTTACAAGGTTTATGGAGGAATTGGAAAATAGCGAGGGAGAATAGCGAGGCTATCTTTGTGGCGGTGAGAGTGACATTTATATTGAAAAGAACTCGACCTTCCATTCGAAGACTAAGCATACTCTGAGTTGAGGGGTACCACTTCCTTCATATGATGCGCCAGTTGAGGTACCACTTCATATGATCTGCCTTGGAAGATGGACATTTGAAGTTGGAAAAGATACACACTAGCCAGAATATTGCAGATATGTTAACAAAGGGAGTAACCAGAGAGAAATTGAGTTCCTGCTCAAATTCAGTTGGCCTTCAAGAATGAAGATGAAGATGAGAAATTTTCCAGGTCCAAGAAGGTTCAGATTCCAACATATACAGCAGCGGTGGAGTTGTTGAGATCAGTCTCCAAGTGGGAGATTGTTGGTTGTGGAGCCTGATTATCTTCCTGACTCAGAGATCTTGTGTTTTTCAGCCGTGTTTATACCCCATGAAGACTTTACACCCCAGAAGTATGTACACTCTTCCACACGGGGGAGTGAAAAGGGGGGGTACCCCCTCTGCGGGGTCCGGGGGGCCTATCCCCCTGGCTGGGGGTTTCGGGGGAAAGCGGGCCCCCAGCAGGGGTTTGGGGGCAGCGTCCCCCGATGGGGGTTCGAGGGCGAAGCCCCCAAAGGAAAAATTGTCTTGTAAATGTATATTGTAATTTCATTGTAAATATTGACCGTTCATTATAAGGTCGCAGATCTAACAGTAGAAATTATGTTAGGGTTTTTTTCCCTAGAAGGCAACCCTCTGTTATGAGGGAAATATATTGCAGCTATGCATTATGGCGAGTATTGTGTTCTGAGAGAGGAGACTGTGAGAGAAAGAAGAGGAAGTTACAGCGAGTTTTGATGTAGGTTGTATCCCTTCATTTGTTGGATAATAATAAAGGAAGGACCTGGCAATTTCTCTAGTGGACATAACCCACACTGGGTGAACCACGTAAATTTGTGTCTCTATTATATCGTGTATCTTCTGTGTTTTGTTTCCGCATTTGTTTTATTTTATTGCTCCGTGGTCCTGTTTTTCTAACACTTTCATCATAAGGAGACCACTTTGGAGTTCATCCATTTGTGCACCTTATCAATCATGATAAGAAAATAATGAGAGCATGCGTCCTCCAACCATTCTTCTTAGATAACTCAATCCACAAAGTGTCTTCCCGTGAGGGCTTTCACCATAAGGGGACCACTTTGGAGTTCATTCATTTGTGCACCTTATCAATCATGATAAGACAATAATGAGTCATCTATACATTTTTCCAACAATGCATCATATACCAATGAAACCACATCGATCCATCTTCTTCATGTATCAATGACAACTCATTGATCCATCTTCATCTATGCATTCTCATCAAGGACAATACATATTACATTACATCAATCATCAATAAATCAATCATTTGGAATCAATCAATCACTTGACATCAATCAATCAAACCATTGGCATCAATGACAACATGATCCAACAACACTTGACTTAATTCTAAGCATGGCCCTTTTCTCATTTCTCGCATCACTCGCACTGTCATATTTCGCACATTGACACCATGTATTGTGAACTCATATATCACCTTAACCATCACCATATATTATCATTTTTCAACATGACTTTTGATAAAGGGGAATTGAACAATTATAAAAGGTAAAGTGAGTAAATTATTAAAAGTTTATGTCATACAATAAACTCAACATAATAATTTTGTATGTTTGAATGAACCATTTTCCAAAAGATATATATCATATCTCTCCAATTTTAAATTATGGCATTGGGTTGACATCATGTTTTATCCTTGAAAATCTGACTTTGGTTTTGGTTATGATTCAAACATTATTCCATGAAGTAAAGATATATTTTATATCTTATTTTTTTACTCAAAACCTGAAGGATTAGCTTGACCTACAACACTTTATACACTTTATGTCAAGCACTTAATTTTTCATGATTCCCGTGCCATATCCAAAGTGAAAATATATTGTCATAATCATGTACTTTATATAAAGATGGATTGGAGCTTCATGTTCAAGAGAAAGGATGATTGGGGCAAGGGAAAAGGGAAAACAAACATCTGAGCCAACATTGGGAGGATAGCAATAAGTATAAGAATAATATATTACAAAGTTTATGATTAAGTATGCAACTCCATAACTTTGACGACCATACCAGACTAAGCGTATGGAAACCATTGAAGAGAAACCATGCATGCATTAACTCATGTGTCAAAATTGAATCTGTTAATATATTGGAAGACCATAAAGAATGAGAACAGTCGCGACTTCACTTCTTCTACAATGACCTTCAAATTCTTGGCATCTAAAACTGCACTGGATATAGATGTTGAGTTCCATGGTGATGCGCACAAAGTTTGTGGATCGTACCTGAACTTCTGGAGGGTGGAATTGTTCTTTTTATATCGTTGAGCATCGAAAAAAACCAAGGATATGGAATTCAGAAAACTAAATGCAAACATGACATGACGATATTTGATAGCAAGCACAAGTGGTTGCTTGAGGTAATAAAGGATACCCTCTTTTCATATTTGACCAAAGTTGCCTCCACATATGTAGTTGGTTGAAATATTATCACCGAAACCCAAAAGGAAAGCATGTGTTGTTGGCCCAGGAAAAATTTTAAAATTAAGGACCATGATAATTTGCGACATGTAATCAAAGACGAATTAATTAGAGTGCAATTATGAGATTGTCAAAGAAACGAAAAAGTATTCATTGTGGTCAAAATATGGAGCGGGTAAAGTGAAGGAGCATTGTTTTATGGAATCAAATATACTTTTCTTGAATACATCTGCACTTTTCTTGTTGCTAGTGGTGTATCTTTATTTGCACTAGTGGATGGGACATCATGCTGGGGATGAATCTCTGGAGTTCTATGTACTCCCTCTGTTAGGGACCTAACCCCTCATGTAGGTAGAATAATATATTTCCATATAATAAAGGTCAATATTAATAAGGCCTAGAAATAAGGAAGAATAAGTCCAATGTAAGAAGACCTAATAGAAGCTTCCGCTTCTAGAAGGATCTTCCTCTAGATGGTTCTTTTGATAGACATATTTAGTATAAATAAAAGTCGGGGGTATGAAAAAAAAATTCTTGGATATTATTGTAACAGAGCTCTGCTCAACTAGAGGTTGCCCCCTCGAAGAGGCAGGTGAACATTGCTCTCATTAATCAAAGTGTTCTTTCTGGTATTATTTTGGCATCATTCTGGTATTATTGTGGTGTTATTCTGGCTATATTGTTGTTCATCTTCCATTTCTAGCTATTTATTTCTGTTCTTCATACTTTTTTTATATCTGTAATATTACAAGTGGTATCAGAGTCAGGTTCCTCGACAGAAAATTGTGGGTTAATTTTTTTCAGGGTAGAGACGTATTTCGATGTCTTTAAGCTACAGAGATCTGTCGTTATGCACATAAACCCACAGTCGGGGATTCACACACGCATGAAATACAAGTGGTTCTTAAGCGCACATCTTTTGACCACCCTTGTAACCCATATTGGTACCCCTTCGAGTGGTAGCGCATTAGAAAGCACCTATATACAGATCGACCTAGGTCTCCTAAAGCCCTCCATAGAAAAACCCATCGGTCACCTCACTGCTATAGTGCCACTGAGAACAACACTCGGGAAGATACTCTCTAGTAGTTGGGTAGTCGGGTAGTACGACTAAGAGAACGGTCTAGCCTCCTTAGTTGGTGCCCTGAGATATTGAGTTGAGTACTAATGTTGTACCCCGCACGTATATCAAAGAGTTATAGCACAGGGAAAACCCTTGTCTGTAGAACCCTTGAATACCTAACCCTTGGGACGGAAAAGAAAACAGAACAGAAAAGATCTCTTATGGAGCAATTGTGTCTCCTGCATTTGAGTTGCGAAATTACTACATATTTCTTCTTGTTAAGCATTTGGACATTTCATCATTGCAGTATTCTTCAGATTGGAGTATAACTCTACGGGAGTTAAAAAAAAAAGTTTGGATCCTGTTGGCACCATTATTTGATAACTATTTCATTGGATTTCTCTCTTCGCCCTTATTGTAGTCATTCCTATCATTTTTCAGCACTTTTTTTTATGGACCCAACCCCCTTCCAACACCCTTATTTGGGCTTTACCACATTGGATTCAACTCATCACCCTGATCGTTGTGATACACTTCACCCATAACCCATTTTATGTGTGGTCCCACCCGCCCCTTTTCGTGTTCCCTCGTCATCATGGCCCATACCCATAACCAAGACTTGGAAGCTCGCTTCAATACCTTGCAGTCTAATTTCACAGAAACCCAACAAGAAGTGCGACAGCTCAGTGCCAATATCCTCTCCATCAATCAAAAAATGCATTCCTCTATTATTGCTTCAGTCGTTGCCTCAATCGAGGAAGTCAAACAAGATCTCAAACAAGACATTACTACCCAGCTTGAATCTGTTGCTACGACGCTCTCCGCCAAGCTACATATCCCCACAGATCTTCCCTTATCTAACCCACCTTTGCATACCGAAGGTGAAACTTCCTCTCATTCCCAATATTTTCAATACCATCACTTTCAACATGACCTACGCCTTCCGCATGTGGATGTGACCAAATTTGATGGATAGGATCCCACTGGTTGGGTAACTCAAATGGAACATTATTTCTCTTTGTATGGCATTACAGATGAGTTGGCCAAACTCTGGTATGGCATTCTCCATCTAGATCAAGAACATTGGCAATGGTAGCAATGGAGAAAAAATGTCCACCAAGGGTATGTAGCTTGGACACTTTGTGGTAGAGATTTATGAACGCTTTGACACTGACACCAACCATTTAGGTCATTTGACAAAGTTGAAACAATCTATCACAGTGGAAGACTTTATAGTTGCTTTTGAGCGACTTGCTTTTCATACAAAGGGCGTGTCTGATGATTTTTTCCGAGAATGTTTTATCAGTGGCCTCAAGGATGAGATTTGTGCTCATGTCCTCATGGATCAGCCTCAGAGTTGGGTGGACACTACTAAAATAGCTAAGGAAGCACAACAGGTTGTCTCTTCTCAAAACTGCAAACCCTCCTTTATTCCTCGCACTAAACCACTAACTCCCACTCCTTCTTCTACTCCACTAAAGATCCAAAAATTGACCAAGGCCGAAATGGTTGAACGCCAACTCAAAGACCTTTGTTATAATTGTGATGACAAATATTTTCAGGGACACAAGTGTAAGGAACAAAATATTTTTATGGCTATCTCGGAGGATGTTTCAGAAGAGGATGTTGAGGCTCCCCTTGTGTCTGTGTCACTTGAACCCACTAATATAACCCCTCCCTCAGACCCTCCTGAAGTAGAACCAGTCATTTCCCTAAATGCTCTCACTGGCTTCTTTGCTCCCCAAAATCTCAAGCTAATTGGTTACATCAAGCATAGGAAGGTCGTCATTCTTGTTGATAGTGGCAGCACTCATAATTTTATTCATCGCCGCACTGCCCAAGAAACTAATTGTTATATCTGTGTAGTCAATAATTTACAAATCATGATTGCCAATGGTGGGTCCATGAAATGTGGAGGACGATGTGAAAATGTGTGTATCCAAATTGGTGAATACCATCTAAAATCTCATATGTTTGTTATCGACATGGGCGGTTGTGACATTATGTTGGGTGCAGAATGGCTAAGGACTTTGGGTCCCATTCTCATGGATTTTAAGGAATTAACCATGCAATTCGACGAGGAGGGCCAACAATATAAGTTCCAAGTCATCATTTTTGGTTCCCCGGAGATCATTAGTTCCCATCGCATGGAAAACTGCTCAAAAAAGGTCATTTTGGAATTATTTCCCAACTTCATGCCATACAAGCCATTGAGACACCCTCTGTGTCGCAAGACCTCCAATCCATCCTCTCTAAACATCAAGTGGTTTTTTTCACTCCCCAAGGACTCCCTCTTTCCCATGGTGTTCATGATCATTCCATTCCCCGTGTCCCAGGAAGCCTTCCTCCCAATATATGTCCCTATCGTCACCACTTTTCCCAAAAAAAATGAAATTGAGAAAATGGTTCAAGAAATGCTCAACGCAGGTGTTATCCTCCCTAGTATGAGCCCCTACTCTTCTCATGTGGTCATGGTCCTTAAGAAAGAATGTTTTTGGTGCATGTGTCCTGACTTTTGTGCCCTCAACAAACTCACCATTAAAGACAAATTTCTCCTTCCTGTCATTGATGACCTCTTGGATGAATTGAGTGGCGCCCAGTTCTTTACTAAACTTGATCTTCGTTCGGGCTACCACCAGATCCATATGAAAGAGGCAGACATTCCTAAGACTTCCTTTAGAACTCATGAGGGCCACTATGAGTTTTTGGTCATGCCCTTTGGCTTGTGTAATGCTCCCTCCACTTTCGAAAGCCCGATGAATCATGTCTTCTATCCTTTTCTCCGTCATTTTGTGTTATTTTTCTTTGATGATATCCTCATCTACAGCAAAACTTGGACACACCATCTTGCTCATGTGGATCGACTTCTCCATCTACTCTCTTAGCACCAATTTTTCCTCAAACAATCTAAATGTGCTTTTGGCGCCTCGGAAGTAGAGTACTTGGGTCATCTTGTTGGCAAGGACGACATTAGGGTGGATCCTAAAAATATTGAAGCTATGCAAGATTGGTCTCACCCAAAGACTCTCAAAATCTTGCGGGGATTTCTGGGTTTAACAGGTTATTATCGCAAGTTTGTTAAGAATTATGGAAAGATTGTGGCACCTCTCACTGCACTCCTTAAAAAGAATTATTTTACTTGGAATCCAGTAGCTACTCAGGGTTTTCAAACCTTGAAGATGGCCACTCCAGTACTGGCCCTTCCTAATTTCACAAAGACCTTTGTCCTGGAATGTGATGCTTCCAGGAAAGGAATTGGTGTTGTCCTTCTGCAAGAGGTTCGGCCTTTGGCCTTTACCAACAAACAATTGTCCGAGAGAAATTTGGGCAAATCAATCTATGAAAAGGAAATGTTGGCTATTTTGCATATTGTGGATCTTTGGCGACCTTATCTTTTGGGGAAACGCTTCCAAATTAAGACAGATCATCAAAGCCTCAAGTATTTTTTGGAACAACGCCTTTCCTCCCCCAAGCAACAAAAATGGGTGACTAATCTCTTTGGATATGATTATGAGATCATTTACAAAAAAGGCAAAGACAATGTGGTTGTTGATGCACTTTCCCAAAAATATGAAGATGAAGGGTCTATTTTTTCTCTCTCTTTCATTGTACCATATTGGCTCCAAGTTGTTCGTCGGAAATGGATTAACGATCCCAAAAGTTCTCATCTGATACAACAATTGCAGTCCAATTCTCTAGTTTCCCAGGGTACTCTTGGCTCAATGATGACCTTCGATACAAAGGCCATTTGTATTTAAGTAAACAGTCAAAACTTAAATCCATGGTACTTTCTGAGCTTCATGCTACACCCACAGTTGGGCACTATGGGTTTACCAAAACCTATGACCGGGTCAACCGTTCCTTTTTATGGAAGGGTATGAAATAGGAGGTTCATAATTTTGTGGTTGAATGTGATGTGTGTCAACGCAACAAGCGTGAAACTGTCAAATCCCCTGGCACACTACAATCGCTTCTGATTCCACCTGTTATTTGGTGAGATATCTATATGGATTTTATTGTAGTCTTACCTAAATCGGGCAATAAATCAGTCATCATGGTGGTAGTTGATCGTGTTTCCAAGTATGCTCATTTCTGTGCTCTTCAACACCCATTTACAGCATCTATTGTGGCTCAACTTTTCATGGATCGGGTCTTCAAGCTTCATGGCATGCCACATTCTATTGTTTCTGATCGCGACCCAACTTTCACCAGCAATTTTTGGCAAGAATTGTTCAAGCTACAAGGCACCCAATTGCATCTCAGCACAGCTTATCATCCCCAGACTGATGATCAAACTGAAGTTGTCAACAAATGTTTGGAAACATATTTGAGGTATTTTGCATCGGAAAGGAAGAATCAGTGGGCTCAATGGTTACCACTAGTTGAATGGTGGTACAACACTTTGTACCATACATCTATGTGAATGACTCCTTTTGAAGCGGTATATGGACAAAATCCACCTACAGTCCTCTCATATTTGCGAGTCGTCTCGAAGGTCCAGACGGTTGACCAAACACTTACAGTTCGAGAGGCTATTCTTCGTACCCTCAAAGAGAATTTGGTTGTGGCCCAGAATCGCATGAAGCAACAAGAAGATCAAGGTCGCTCTAAATGTCAATTTGCAGAAGGGGATCAGGTGTTTCTTCGACTACAACCTTACAAGCAAACTTCCCTCAAGGCTGACCATTTTTAGAAATTGGCACCCAAATTTTATGGTCCTTATACCGTTATCAAGTGTGTGGGACAAGTGGCCTATCAGTTATCTTTGCCCAGTCATTCTCAACTCCATATTGTTTTTCATGTTTCCTGCTTAAATAAGGTAATTGGAACTAAGTTCCAAACTCAAACAAACCTTCCTGTGTTGGACAAAGAAGGATCCATTTGGCTACAACTACAAGCATTTTTGGACCAGCGTGAGCATCAGCTACGTCAGCGAACCATCAAGGAAGTGTTAGTCCAGTGGAAAGATACAACTCCAACAAATGCCACTTGGAAACCAGCTACCATTCTGCAGCAATTTCCCTATCTCAAGCCTTGAGGACAAGGTTGTTTTTAAGGGGGAGGACATGTTAGGGACATAACCCCTCACATAAGTAGAATAATATATTTCCATATAATAAAGGTCAATATTAATAAGGCCTAGCAATAAAGAAGAATAAGTCCAATGTAAGAAGACCTAATAGAAGCCTTCACTTCTAGAAGGATCTTCCTCTAGATGGTTCTTTTGATAGACATATTTAGTATAAATAGGAGTCGAGGGTATGAGAACTTTTGTCTTGGATATTATTGTAACAGAGCTCTACTCAACTAGAGGTTGCCCCCTCGAAGAGGCAAGTGAACATTTCTCTCAGTGATCAAAGTGTTCTTTCTGGTATTATTCTGGCATCATTCTCGTATTATTGTGGTGTTATTTTGGTTATATTGTTGTTCATCTTCCATTTCTAGCTATTTATTTATATTCTGCATACTTTTTTATATCTGGAATATTACACCCTCTATATGTTTATCCTAGGTGCGGGTGGTTTTGAGGCAATGCATTTCTGCAAACAGCTCCCTAAAGTTGCACGAGATATTTTATGGTTATGTGTTTTTGGAGCAATAGGGCAGAATTTCATCTTTATGACCATAAGCATGTTTGGATATTTGGAAAATACCACCATAACTATTGTACGCAATTTTTTTAACATTCTGGTATCATCATTGTTTAGCACTAACCCACTCTCAAATAGAGAATGGGTTAGCGTATTCATGGTATTTGGTGGCTTGGCATATCAAATCTACTTGAAATGGAAATGGACCAAGCATGTCAAAGCTATCTAACCAAAAATCGATGTATGGTAATTGCAGAGTAGATTTTGGATACCTTTTGTTCATGGGATGTTTAGGCAATCGTGGCTTTGGATTCTTTGGATGGTGATATTTCAAATTGATCAGCTACATATGTTCTAGAAAAGGATGTATAATTAAAGATAATTGATTTACAAGAAGTGACGCAAACTTGACTAATTTTCTCCTCGTGTGAGGTTGTCATGCATAGGAATAAGAGAAGAACCATAAGATAGATTATGGTGCATTTGTATACCTATCAGACAGTCTATCACTAAAGCTTGTGGCAGAGTGGATGCAAACGATTCTCAATACATGTTCAGAGATCATGCAGACTTACTTCATTGCTTGTCATCACTAAAAAAGAAAAGTGGAGTTACTAATCTCAAGAGTCGAGCTATGGAGATCGCACAGCCCATAACCTCAACAAAACTGAAAAATGAAAGCATCTTATTCCATACAAGTATAAGCAGATTAAACTTTCATGACAGTTCGACTTTATTAAGTCCAACGTAGAAGTACAAATCTTGGGTTCACGATAAGAAGAGGCAAAAATTTCCATTTATGTTGGCATAGTGATAAAGGATCTAAATTGACACTAGTGATTGTAAAATATACTTACAACTTACATCCATTTCCAAGAAAAAAGCAAGCAAAAATAATATTTACAGTGATTTGGTACAATATACCAAATCAGATCGAGCGCCTCGTAAAATCAAAGAGAATCCAAGATACTCCGACTATTCGGGACAGGATTGACACGTTAAATAAAGAGATATTTTGAACGATTTCAATATCTATTATTTGGAAAAATTCCCAAACCTGTTACTCTTCAGTTCATTGAACTAAAACTGCCCACACTGCTACAACTATCTATCAAGAATATAAAAGAAGCAGCGCCCAGCAATTATGGGGGAAGAAAACTTTGAGAGGTGTGCTTAGAGTGTAGTGAGGTTTTCCTCTTTAAAATTATCATTCATCATATATACTTTCAATAGGGATTGACAGAATTATTGGCAGCAAGGAGTCTTGTGAAGCAGTGAATAGATGAGGTAAAGATGAGCTTTGTTGGTTCTCATAAGGTGAATAGTTTACTTGTCAGTTTGTTGTATTTAAGCCTGATTTTATTTCAGCACTAATCAG
Organism: Picea sitchensis; assembly: GCA_010110895.2. Lineage (NCBI taxonomy): Eukaryota > Viridiplantae > Streptophyta > Pinopsida > Pinales > Pinaceae > Picea > Picea sitchensis. The sequence continues at coordinate 55,342 of SNQJ01S0014781.1, forward strand.
TTTCTGATATAGAGGTTCTCACCTTGTGTTGTCACCATTGTTCCATTCCATTTTGGCTCTGCTTTCTTCTTTCTTTCGCTCTTGGTCGTTCTATTGTAACTTTGTTCTAGAATAACTAAAGGCTAAATACCTGGCCCAAGTCTACGCAAAGATTTGTAAATTCTGAAACTCCAAGAATTGTATGAGGAACATTTTTAATTAAAAATCAAAGTCATTTCCTCTCTAAAATTGTTTCTTTATTTGTTTTCTTTTTAAATCTCGACTTTCTTCATCTTTTCTTAATTCAACACTTAAAATGCTAAAAAGAAAATAAAGTAAAATAAACTAATGGATTTATTACTATTGTAAAATGGTGTATATAAGCTTCTTTCATTTTGTTTTTATTAGTCAATATTAATAGGTAAAAGCTTTTGTTTATTTTCTTTATTTGTTTTAGTTCTCTTGTTATTTATTATATTTTAACTTAAAGAAAATTAAAATATCAAATCACCACAGAGTTTTTATAATTTATTTTGATAGTTTTTAAATTAATTTCTTGCTTAATAAACTTTTCTTTTAATCAACCCATTTTAGCACTTACATATTCATATTAACTCTTCATTAGTTTGGTTTTAGTTACTTTCTTACAAAATAAATACAAAAATACTAAGTTAGAGTTTTTCTTATACATATTTTCTTGAGTTGGTTAATTTATTTTAAGTTTGGATTTAACTTTGATTCTCTACTTTATAAACTCATGCACAAAAGCAATCAAATATTTTTAAAAAGAAAATACAAAGCAAAGGGATTTTATGCTTGGACCTTAGGTTAGAGAAGATTTAGCCTAGCCCCACGGGAGGTCAAGATGTTGGTGTAAGAGACTCTCTAGTCCCTTGCCATCAACAAACATCTCTTTTCTCCTGAAGTAGGACTTCGTCGAAGTTACCTCAGCATAGATCTGACAGTCAAGGGGACTCCTGAATACCCTCGGATCTGTGGCTCATGTTACCTCACGATTGATGAATGGATCAAGGTTTAACGGTGGGGCAGGTCTATCTTCCACGGCTAGGGAGACCACAAGGCGTCAGTCAACCTTGTGGGTAACCGTAACAATCTTCGACCGGTTTACAAGTGGTAAGGTTGAAACACTCCAAAGCTCCGAACTCTCGAGGTTTTGAAGCCAGAAAGGTTTACTCCTTTCAGGCCTAGCACAAGGTTCCTAGACCTAAATCACATGGGTCCTTCGAAAACTCTCGTGGGCTACGCGCTAATCTCTTAGCCGTGAATTGGTTAAGGACATGGGCATGAGCCCTTGGTCACACGAGGGAAAGGTCTGAATGAGGCGCCCTCCTTCCATAAGGTTCGAACTTAGTGTTCCCACAAAGGTAGATTCTAGAGGTCGACAGGACTTAAGCATCCCAGTAAATCCTTCCCCGACACTCTTGCAGAATTACATCCCATAGCTCTCGAGATGCTAAGCTGATGGAAACAGAAGACCATTCAAAAGCATAGGTTCACAGAGAGACAATACATATTTCTACCTTAATCATTCAATACAAAACTCAGTCATAGACATATAAATATATCCAATCATCATTTCCATTTCAATACACAAAGTATGAAAATACTAATCAGAAAACCAGAATTCGTGAAGTGAATGTTGAAAGGGGTGCATTTTTCCACCCAACCATTGGCACAGCCACTCCTGAACGGATTTACCGATGGCCACCCCCGAGCTAGACCATGATGCTCTAAGAGAGACTCTTTCTTCTTTCTCAGCAAAAGTCAAGAACAAAGGTTACTCTCCTCCTCCCACGGGATCTTGGCAACCGGTTTTCTCTGTACCAAGAAATGAGGTTTGCACGATTACTTCCACAGTCACTCGTCAGCCCCATTTATCAGCTTGAAACGAAAACTCGACCAGCAACTTCTTGTGCCCAGAACGAGCTTATTTCTCAATTCTTCTTCTTCGAACCAGAGAGTTGAAAGCGCTCTTTTCTCTTCTCG
>SNQJ01S0014781.1:57377-70022 GCA_010110895.2 Picea sitchensis
TCTAAGAGAGACTCTTTCTTCTTTCTCAGCAAAAGTCAAGAACAAAGGTTACTCTCCTCCTCCCACGGGATCTTGGCAACCGGTTTTCTCTGTACCAAGAAATGAGGTTTGCACGATTACTTCCACAGTCACTCGTCAGCCCCGTTTATCAGCTTGAAACAAAAACTCGACCAGCAACTTCTTGTGCCCAGAACGAGCTTATTTCTCAATTCTTCTTCTTCGAACCAGAGAGTTGAAAGCGCTCTTTTCTCTTCTCGAGATTGGTCTTTCGACTCTACTTCCTCGCGTCGATCGGCCTCTGCCCATGAATTACCACTTTTTTTTTCCTTCCTCAACAAGGTTGCATGGGTCTGAATCCCCAGCTCGTGGTCAGGTCTGGAAGTCTTGCAGATGGGTACTCTACCCCATATCTTCGTTAACTCTTGAGGAGGACTCTTCTAGCTACCAGTCTGACTGGTAATTCATTTTCTGGGTCTGAGCCATTAAATCCAGTAAGGTACTAGTTTGGTTGGGGGTCATCTCAACCATTCATGGTTCCCCTCACCATCTCTCTCATAACACTATGGTCTATCTTAGAAAACCCCCCTTTCAGCAGTTATGCAACCCTTATCCATTTTCTATTAATAACAGAAAATACATACATTGACCTTTTATAACAAAAAGGTTCATCAAATCCAACATTCACACATATCTAGTCCACCATAGTCTCTTGGCTAGTTATAGTTATATTTACAACCTGGGGGAAACAAGGGTATTACAAAAATGCTCTGATAGATCGTTTATGTACCATAGACAGTGATTCCCCTTGTGGCCAATGTGGGGGAATGGTCTAGGAAAATCATTCTTCTTGGGATTCACTCTGAGTATTGGTCAAGTAGAATGGTCTGCCTCGTCAAGCGATCATTCTTTCGAAGTTCACAGTTGTGAGCAGTTTCGAAGAATGGTCTGTTTTGGAGGTTGATGCAGGACAGTAATTTCCATTAGGAAATGGTTTCGACAATCGTTCCCTAGGGCAGACTCATTCTCTCCAGGTTGCACTGTGATTAGTGCTGGAAGAATGGCCCAGTTAGGTGAATGGTCCAGGTTCATCAATCAGGGACAGGAATTCCCTAGGGTAGACTCATTCTCTCTAGGTTTCTATTGTGATTAGTGTCTGAGGAATGGCTAAGTTAGGTGAATGGTCCAGGCTCAAAAATCAGGGACAATTATTCTTCTATGCTTAGGAAGAAATGTCCAGATAGCCCATGGCTAATGTTTTACTTTCTAAGGACAGATTATCTTCCAGATCTCACAGATGTGAGTGGAAGAATGGCCCATATGACTCAGTTTGTATCATGATATTGTTGATATCAGATGATATGATTTTTGTGGAGACTGTGTGTCTCTGGACATTGGTTGAATGCCACTATGGTGGATGTGATCCACTAGTAGTGATTGTGTGTCACTAGTTAGTAGTCGTATGCTACTCGAAGTGGTTGTGTACCATTGGGTAGTAGTTGTGTACTACTATGGATAAAAACAGTTGTGTTCTATTGGATGGCATTGATTGCCATGGAGACTACCACTAGTGTTGGAGATGATTTACAGCTAGATGGATAGTCAGTGTGTTGATGGACAGACATTCTCCCTATGGAGAATGGTCCAGGTTGGCAGATTGTTGATGTACCATGGAAATTTATTCGTCTAGGATGTATGTCCGGATTAGAAGAATGGTTTGTCTCTCTAAGTTCACAGTAATGACCAAAGTGGAGAGATTGGTACATGACAAACATTTTCCCTGAGTTCACAGTAGTGGCTGGAGGGAAAATGGTCCAGGACGGTCATTCTTCTAGGATGTATGTTCGGATTAGAAGAATAGTCCTTGTAGCCCATGCTGTGGCTTCCAACATCTATTGGAACAGTTATTCTTCTAGGACATATGTCTAGATTAAAAGAATGGTTCTTGTATCACTATGTGGAGTGAGTGACTTATTCAACATCATCCCTGATTAGTCAGATGGAGTATGGCTTCAAGAGATGATGCAGTTTATGTTATCAGATGATACTGATAGTGATGATGTTGCTCGTGAGTTTATCTATGTGATCATAAGATATCATCTATGGCTATGATGATGCTACCAGTTGAATGGTATGTTTGTTCTCAAGACCATTGCCTTTAATACCTCCCTAGATAGGAGGGAGTGTTGACATTATGGTAGTCACAGGGAGGTATTAACCTCTATGTGTAACCTTTGACGAGACTAGAATACTCTGAGAAGCAAGAGAAAAACTAAACAGAGGTGTAGAAACCCTAGAAGACATGTCGGCTCAATAAAAGAATCAATATTTAAGTGTTAACCTCTAAAAGGATAAGTCGGCCTGGACAGGTGACAAAGAGCAATATAAATAAGAGGGCGCTCATTTGTCATACACACTCTCGCAACTCACACAAACTAGTGGTGTACAAGTTTTGGAGAGGGGGTGCAGTTGCAGCTACTACAACTGGGATTTTGGATTTTGGTTACGGTTGGACTTTCTATTTGGTTATGGTTGGACTTTCTACTTGGTTATGGTTTGGACTTTCTGCCTTGGTTATGGTTTGGATTCGTTGCTTGGTACGCTAGCCTTGGAGAGAAATGCGCTATCTTGTTTGGCTATTGGTTTTAAGGTTTTACTTCCGAAATTATTTTGTCTATCAAGGATAAAGGTGCTCGGGGGCCTATGGTTGGGTGACAATATTGCTATATTGTCTATGGAAAAACGAGCACATCTCTTTTATTCTAATAAGGAGAAATTGGGAAGTTTGCAAAGATGAGATCTTAAAGAGTGCAGCTTGCTTGAAAATTGATGAACGAAGGAGCCAAAGATCATGTCCATGACGAGCGAAGGCATCTCTGAGCCATGGCCATCTTCATTTCTTAGTGAGTAACAAGGGCATGCATAGCTCACCCTTTGTAATGAATATTATGAGCAAGATAAATCTATGTTGTTTATAATGTGTGGGTGTAATCTGCTCTATGGAGATTTGTTGCAGTTTTGGTTTGATTTTTATGCTTAAAATTTATGTTTTGGTTAGTAGATGCAGGTTTCACTAGCTCAATCCTCTCTGGGCAGAGTTTTGTCTTGTCGATTGAGTTTCCACTCACCCACAAATTGTATTTCCTCCTCTGGGATGCAATTTATTTGTTGATTGGTTTGTCCTTTGCCTAGAAACCATACACATCATTTTCATACTTCTTGGGCATTTAACCTTTTCCCATATGCCATACACATATCATACTCATTGTTTTAATGCTACCTGGGCATTTTTCTCCATTTCTTAGAGACAAAATCTGTTCATAGAACATTTTCTACACGGTTGGTCGACTTAATTCATCCCGTGGACGCTTTTCTCCATTGTTGAGCGACTAAATCTGTCCATAGAACATTTCCTTCATTGTTGGTCAACATAACTCATCCCCTAGGCGTTTTTCTCCTTTGTTGAGCTACTAAATCCTTCCATAGAACATTTCCTTCACTGCTAATCGACTTAGTTCATCCCTTCAGCGTTTTTCTCCACCGTTGGATGACTAAATCTGTCCACAGATCATTTCCTTCACTGTTGGTCAACTTAATTCATCCCCTAGACGTTTTTCTCCATTGTTGGATAACTAAATCCATCCACTGAGCATTTCCTTCATTTTTTCTCTTGGACACCTAGATCACTATGTAATGAGTATTGGGCATGAACCTTTCCATAAACACAGTTTGGGAACTTAGTTGGCATTGGCCTAGTGACCAAAAGCAATGCAAACCAAGCACTAAACAAACCAAAGAAAAGAGAACAAAATATAAATTCCGCAAAGGATCCATGTTGACGAAATTCCCTGTAGCGTATCAATCTAACACCAATGGTCAGAACCTGGGTAGGTAAAGAAAGCAGGATCATTCATTTGTGCTATGGTCCACTCAAGGGATTTATGGCTTGCAAGAAATGGGTTCTTCAATTGTGCTAAGATCCACTAGAAGGGATAAATGGCCTACAAGAAATGGGTTGCAATACAATAAGTCATCAATCAATCATGATGGCCTAGCGCTAAGGACTATTGTGAGGCAAGTAATTAGTGTGGTTGTGGAACCACAAAAATTTTCAAGTAGGGACCAAGGTGCATGGTAATTGGAATGAAGCTAATTCATTCACAATGAGCACAATATAACAATTAAAGTAACAATGATGTGAAAGCACAACTTGCAAAATAACATAGTACAACTAAGAACAAAGGATTTAACTTGTATTTGAATGTGAGCTTAGCAATGAACCATTATAGTAATTAAACAATCGTCACATAAGAGAACCCCATTGAGACCAAGGATTGTTCAACCTACATAGTTTATTGTTGATACAATCATTGGTGCAAAATGGTAGCATATATCATAACATAGTGAGGAAAAGTGTTGTACAATCAAGTCATGTAGAAGGACGATTGTAAGAGTTATCTCACAAAGGTTCAAATACAAAATTCACTAAGGGCTTCTAATATTTCAAAGATTCATGTTTACAAGAGTAAATTATACATACATACATTATTTTCCTCCATATAACCATGCACGAGAAGCCCCTAGAGACAGGTGGTAACCAAGGTAAACTGCTAGTCCTAATTATGAAGCCTAACCTCGAGGGGATCAAGAGAGTCAAACCCGTGACCTCCCCTACTTTGGGGGGAAGAGATCTCACGCCTAGATCAAACGGTCATGAGCCAGACGTGAGATCTATTCCCCCTGAAGTAGGGGAAGTCTATGTGTCTGTGTGTGTACACAACACACACACAATACGTGAATGGAATGTTCTATATATCCATGGTACACCTTGATTGCTCATTTGAACATCCGATTCATGCCTATGTGTGTAATGTATTACTTTAAACATATCTCTTTAAATTCTACACACATGCGCACACACACATCAATGTGAATGAGATGTTCAAATGAGCAATCAAGGTGGACCCTAACAATTGAGGTTTTTATGTGTGTACATTATAACATATGTACAGCAAATTAAAATGATCACTGCCCTATCCTCTAAGATTAGGTAGGCCATGGGATGCACCGACTTCATCAAATTTGATCATCGGCGTGTACTTGAGTTGCCTTGCCAACTTTGATAATGTGTGTTATTGTTTGTGTAACTCCTTTGGGTTGTGAAGGATTGTCGATGTGGTGCATTCTATTGTTGTTGAGGTGGGTTGATGTGTTAATTCATGAGTCGATGCTAGAAGGGTTTGACCTAGATGTTTATGGTTTGGCATAACAATGTTCTAGTGTTAATCTACGAGGGAATTTTGGCACAACAAGGTGGCACAAACATTGTTGGCCCTATTGCATGAGAAGGTGGCCCTATTGCACAAGAAGGTGGCACAACCATTGTTGGCCCTATTTCACAAGAAAGTGGCACAACAAGAGTTGTAGATTGTTTGGTGCATTGTTTTTATGGCCCCAACCTTTTTGAAGGTCTAGCACATATTAGAACATGCCCATATCACCATTTTCTCGATTAGGTTTTAATGAGGTGCCAATTGTTGGATGATTTTGAAGCAATTTTCCCTTTTGGCCACATTGGCACTAAAATGATACATAACTCTTGCCCTTGCTAAAGCCAAGTGAGCCCATGTATAAATTGTCCTAGTCTTTATTGCTTGGTTTTTCTTTTCATAAATTATCCTAAAATAATCTTACCATGGAATCATCGGATGATCTTCTTGTCAAATTGGGTGAAAGGGCATTCTTAACTTGATTAAACAAATACAAAATTTCTAAACCTTTTGCTTTGAAAGAAATACCTTGTTTAATCATTAATATTTTCAAATTATAAGGTTTTTTTTTTAAGAAAACGCTACATGGACCACCACGACAATATATAACAAAACAAGCTTTAAAAGGGTCCATTAAAGACCAAAAAATCACCCTACATCATTTCTCAAAAAAATATTGCTACTTGGCAATATAACTTTTAAGTCGAATGCATCCACAATGTTACTTGGCCATACAATTAAAAAAACTAAAGGCCCCCAAAAGGATAGCTATTAAGGTACAAAAACGAATGATGTCACATCCAAAATATTCATCTAGGTCATCGTCTCAACCCACATCAAAACGATCATCCTTATCGTTCTTGGCCAGTACCCACACATCATTCATCAATGCCACTCTAAGTATAGCAACAGCCCAACCACAATTTTCAAATTATGGCCATGTACGAAAGTTGATCACCCCACTTTCTCATTAATGATTATGATTAGATGGTTGGCATTTGGCTTGAGCGACACATTTGCACCATCATCCATAAACTTATCATTGTCCCTTTAGCTAAGTTGTCACACTTCGAGGGACAACTTAGCTAAAGGGACAATAATAAGTTTAAGTCGAATGCATCCACAATGTTACTTGGCCATACAATTAAAAAAACTAAAGGCCCCCAAAAGGATAGCTATTAAGGTACAAAAAGGAACGATGTCACACATCCAAAATATTCATCTAGGTCATCATTTCAACCCACATCAAAACGATCATCCTTATCGTTCTTGGCCAGTACCCACACATCATTCATCAATACCACTCATAGCAACAGCCCAACCACAATTTTCAAATTATGGCCATGTAGGAAGGTTGATCACCCCACTTTCTCATTAATGATTATGATTAGATGGTTGGCATTTGGCTTGAGCAGCACATTTGCACCACCATCCATAAACTTATCATTGTCCCTTTAGCTAAGTTGTCACACTTCGAGGGACATGTCTATGTCATCAAAATTTCCTAGAACTTGTCCTTAGCCTCATAAGCACCCACTTGGGAGGTTTTGAACCCAAGTATTTACATTAATACAAACCCAATCATCTCGTTACTTGCCACTAGCCTACACTCTTGCGGGCATCTTTTGAAAGCATTTGATCTATCATTTCATTCTTCTTACAACACTATCATAGTCAAGCAAGGAGAGGGTGCAATGTTTTTCATCATTCTATCTATTTAAGCCCTTAGTTGAGTTCCATGCATTTTAAATCCTCACATCTCTCAATTTTGGTGCTTAATCTACCTACATGTCCACATTGGTGACTATCCAAGATTGGATTAATGGCATAGCTACATCGTTGGCTAGCAGCAAAACTAGAGATCAGAATTCTTGAGGCTGCCTTAAATAGACTTAAGCATACCTCAATGGCAGGAGAACTTTATCGAAACCATGGGCTATAATGTGCTTGAAGGTTGTTTTTATACACAAAAATGTGAATTTCTGTGCCAACCTTGAGAGGAACTTATGCAGAGCTGAAATTTTAATTTAATTTGAACTTTTTGTCCAATTTGAACATTTTTACAAGCAGTTTTGGAGAGGAGACCATCAAGGTTAACATCAGCAAATTTCCCAACTTGTAGATTTTACAAGTCGGGAAACACGCTGCTCACCATTTTCCCCAGTAAGCATGCAGCATTTTACAATTATCCAAGCATTGAACTATACTATTTAAACAAAACTTACTAAAATTTATATTAAAATTACGCTTTTATAGTTCACATTGGCTTACTTTGTATTTGTATTTATATTCTCAATATGTTTTTTACTACTTAATTTCTATTCATCTTAGAAAACCTCCATCGATCTCTCATTTTAACAAATGGCACTCTGTAAATTTGTATGACCTAAACTTGACACTAAATTTGTGTGAATATAAATTGAAGGGCGGTGAAAATATTTGCCATCATAAATTTTATGTTTATACAATGGTCCATGATAAATTGGACCCCAAAATATAAATTTTATCCCTGCTTAATTGACAGATTTCTATCAAGAATACATACAAGACCAAAATTAAATTCCTAGTGCTCTTCAGAGGCATCAAAAGAATACCCTGCTAAAATATAGCATGCTTGAGCATATCCACCAATGCTACGGGCTTGAGAGAATCAGTGATTCATGACCATTATTAGAATAGATTTGCACATTTGGTTTTGGAAAAACACATGGGGAAGGCAATTTTTGTTACCAGAAAAATTCTCAGCCATCCAAATAGATATCGTGCACTATTGCTAGCACGTTTTAAAAGTTGCCTGCGAAATTACATAAATATCCTAAAAACTAATTACTTCTATAATACAGCACATTCCCATGGAAAAAAAGGCATCTGTTAAGACCACTAAATCAATTCAGGAAAGAGATTTATTCAACTTTGACCTAACAATAAACCCATGCAGGAATCCATACAGGAAAACAGATAAATAGTAGACACAATATCTCTTCATGTAAGAAAATCATAAACATGACATGCTCAATATTGCGATAGGGAGACAGCAGTTGAAGTACACCACTCCATAAGAGTTGTTTGAAATAGCAACCATAGTGACTGCTAAAGTAATATTGTAAATTAAGCGTAGTAGTGAAAATAGCTTCGTGCTTTTAAGAAAGGGATTTGAGCAATAACCGTATCCCCATTGACTGCTATCTACAATTTTCGATAATTTCACTATACACTTCCCGAGCAAAAAGGGAAGCAAAGAATCAATTTAAATACCACCTAACAATTGGGCGAAAAATAGTGAGCTCAAACTATCGGAGAGAAACTTGAAAGGTAGATTCCCAATGTAAAATGGTACATGCAAAGACATGCTCTAGTTGTAAGGATGGCACAGAGCCCATGCTGACAGATAGAAGAATGAACTTGTCATCTTATTGGATAAATCAATCAACCCCGAGATACTCTTCTCTTAACATGCGAGGGATTCCTAAGAGATCTCCAGAAAGAACAGAATAACTACAGTCCACCTGGTCTCTTACCAATCCAAACGGTAGTTCTTGACGAATGACTTCAAGGGGCACACAAGATGCCTCGGCCTCAAAAGCACTAAAGCCACTCTGACATAAACAAATTCTACCTCAACCTGTCTAAAAATTGAGTTCATGTCCTGTTCATGTCCTGTTCATGAGAACCTCAACTGGAGCTAATCCTTCCTCGCTGACAGGGCTCAACCGTTATTCTCAGTACCTTGTTTTTAGTTTCTGTCAATCTACAGCACTGCCTTCTTGGAGCCTGCCACATCAAAGATATAGATTTGGAATTAGTCAGAACTTGAAGATGATCTCACACAACCATAGCGTCTCCTACTCACAACAGTCTCTCAGAAACAAAAGCACAGTGTGACTTTCTCATGAACGAGACCAGTTCATTGTTGATAGAATTGTTTGAAGATGATAACTACCTAGTCAATAGAATTTGTTTCCCAACCTCAAAGAGAGAACCTGTTCAATGCTCAGGCTTCTGAAAGCCCGACCAAGAAATGTAGTTCAAGTCTTGAGGTTCATATCAGTAACACTTATGTGGGTCCCAGCACCACATTAAAGCACCAAACTAAAATTTAACCCACTAAACCTCCTGGAATATCTAAGACAGGTTTACAGTAACTATTAACTATGGATGAGTTCATCCGAAGGAATAACAATTGAGAGAGAACATACCAGATGCCATCGTTCAGGCATGGGCCTGCTGACAACTTCAATTTCCTGCACTTCGTGAACAGGAAGTAACCATGGGAAGCAAAATGCCCTACTTTTTGAATCATCTGTGGCTTTATCTCGCTTGTAGGTGCTCACAACCATGTTTCCTTCTCCATTAGGTATAATATCTTTGAAGAAGAATAGGAATGGTTTATTGCAAGTTGATCTGTAAGGAGTTCTTGTGTTGATATCAAAATCTTCTGCCCTGTCCCTTTTGTTCCAGGCCTTGAATGTGCGCTCGGGTTGATCAAGTTCACGTGGAAGAATAATCTTTGGAAAAACTTGGACAACATAGCCCATGGATACAGAAAAGGTTAACCGTCTCTCACGATCATAGCAAATTGAACGCTGTAGAAAACTAATGGGTTCAGTCTTCATTGCTTTAACAAGAAGTTTAAGGCCATCCAATGAATTATGTTGAGGAAAGACAGGATCAATAGTTTCCAAGTGATGCATAGAGACAAAAGGTGCAACTGGGTGAGCTGCCAGAAGCCCAAATGCATTACCTCGAACATCCCACTGCAAACAAAATTAATTGAAAATCGTTAAGAATGAATCTAAAGCAATAAAAGGAATATATTACGAAAGTAAAGCAATATTTCAAAAGGCTCTTTCAATAATTGTTCTTACAGGGACAAGAAAATTTAAAGTAAAGGTAATTTAGCAAAGACCAAATATGTCCAAATAATTTACATTGAAATGCTTTCTGATAGTTCCGAGTAACCTCCTTTGAAATCCTTGGAGTAGACCTCTAGTACTTCAGAAAAAATATAAAAGCAAAGATATTAGACAAATTCAGTTGCATTTAACAGAATTCTTGAACAGAATCCCATGTCAAGCAGTCGGTTACTCAGGTAAAGCCCTTCTTATTTTAATTAGCAGTAGGAACTAGGAAATACCTTAATATCACTATTGATCAGGTTCTTTAAATTATAAATATGATTGTATCGATGTATTTATGATACTCTGTCTCAAGCACCCTGTCCAGCCTTGATCCAATCAAGGCTCAATCCAAATCTAATGTCTGATATCATAGTTCCCACCTTTGCCAAAAATTCATCCCTGTTCAGATATTCAGTTAACTTTAATGGTAACTCGATTCACCAAAAATAGCCTAGGTGTTGATTGGGAATGAGAAACGAGGAAATACAATGTTTAATTATTTATCAAGAGTAGCTATTTAGCATGTGATTTTTAAATAGAAATGATGCCCTTACCCTGCAATCATGTATTACTCAAGCATTTGTGTTCTGATTGTGAGTTGAAGTGGATTCTCCCATTTGCAGCATAAATTTGAGAAGAAAAGAAGTCCTTTTTTCTGGTAGAATGCTCAAGTATTGTCTAGGGAAACAAGGGTGTTTTCAATTGCATTATTCCATGAATACCAGGTACCTGAATTCTTTATGACTTTTGAGTTGGCACGACCCTTTGAGAATGTGATGCAGGTCAGGGCCTGCAATATCAGAGTGCACAGAAACACACACTCAAGCAAACACAATTCAAATTAACAGCAGAAATATACAAACAACATTATTCTTCTTCATTAAAATTGCACAGGGTTTAAACTTTAAAAACCTCTGGAAACTCAATAAATAAACCAGGCCTGAAGCCTGCACTCTCTTCAATCTCACACACTTATACAGCCACGGCCAAGCACCTCTAATTCTTTTCACACTTCTTAAATTCAGAAGAAAAAAAAACTTCTCTTGATTTACACAGGCTACAACATTCAGAGGCCAAAAGCCTCAGTCGAATATCAAGGCAACACCACAGTTTCTCAAGGCACACACCTTGCCTTGCCTTTCTTCTCCCACCTTTCTCTGTTACACGAGACCAGTATCCACTCCTCTCTTCTTTTCCCACTTCAGTCTCTCCATTTGCCTTTTACTTGAGCCCATTAGTAAAACGGCAGAAGCTCAACCAAATGGCACTCTTGGAACCCTTCAGGTTCTATTGCACCCTTACAATATGAAACTGGCGTGGACGTCATGAGTTCTGTAGGTGTCAGTTTGTTTGGTAGGCCAAACATCATTCCACCTTTGTTATTTCTGCTCAAATTTTCCACAAACCAGTGATCCCTTCATGTAAGATGAATCCAACAACCCTGCCACATGGTTCAGTATAACTGGATCTTCGGACAGAGGAGACAATCGTTCTCCGAGGCTTCACTAAACTTCAAGATAAAACTCCAAGATAAACCACCATTTTCTTCACTCTTTTAAGCGCTTGAAGCCTACATCTGGGTGCCCTTGAACAAATTAATCCAGAAGGTAGGTACTAAATGAACTCCCATGTCACCAATTTCTGCAACCATGAACTCGGGGTCACAATGAAATGCTGGTTTTTATATGCAGAACTAAAACTATGAGCTAAAACTCAAGAAGTGAAATATATATATATAAGCCCCAAGGGTTAGCTCAATTGGCAGATGCTCTTGTTGACAAGCTCACGGAGGTCTAGAGATCATATCCCATTTTAGTCCCTTGGAGTTACCTATGAAAGGCGTAGGGTTGGGTCAAGAACATTGGCTCTCGTGGACATCCGGAAAGGCTCCAATATGAAGTATCCAAAGACTCGTGCATGTATGGATTAACCTTGAGAGTTATCCCTGCTTTCCTCACAAGAAGAGATAGGCTAGAAAACTGCTATAGCTTTCTGGTATATGACGCAACCTCTTCATGACCCATTGTCCAAGGCTGAAAACGCCTCTTTTATAATGTTAATTGAGCTTGGGTGGTTAAGAGTAGAAGTTGTTATTCTCCCCCACCCAGGTTCAAATCCCGCTTGTTACATGTTTTCCCCTAGTGGGTTGATTGAGGTTGGTAAGGTACCAACAACTCACTCTTGCTTTAGTGCTTGAGAGTTGTGTTTCCCTACAAGGTTTTCCTTGGAAAATTATATATATATATATATATATATATATTCAAGCCCCAAGTGTAGCTCAATTGGTTGACCATATCTTAGAAGAGTAGGAATAATGGGTCTTTTTCCTAATCTGCCCGATCATGGATCATCAATTCTATCAGATCGAATAGAAATTAGATTTACCATTTCGGAACCGTGCTATGCTTAGTGTGCGACTCGTTGGAATCGAGCTTTTCATTCTTTTCCGGAGTTATGGAGAATTTGAAATAAGAACGGAT
>SNQJ01S0014781.1:70072-88058 GCA_010110895.2 Picea sitchensis
TCCGTATTAGATTTAAAATTATGGTTATTCCCGGACCTTTTGGGAATCAAAAATATATATGACACTGAATCGAAGTACGTACCAAAAAAATCGTTTTTACGAGAAGAACGAGACCGGAAAAAGATAGAGGAAGAAGAAGAACGAAAGGAAACAACAGAACAAGGAATAGGTGTTAGATCACATGTCATAAAAAAAAAGGAAAAGAGCATAATCAGAACGATAAAGCCCGTAAAGTAGAAGATAAAAAAACTGGTAAAGTAGAAGATAAAAACACTGATGAAAAGAAAAAAACTCATCAAGTTTTTGTTCAATACAAAGTGGTAGAAGGTATAGGGGAAGACAGTATATTCAAGCTGTCAGATGTTTGCAGGGTTATGTGCGGAATTAAGGATCCGGTCCAATATCTTTGGACCAATATCCACCAGGGAAATGTTAACCTGAATCTAATGTTCCTTCTTCTTCAGAAGACTAGCAATGAAAATGATAGCAATGAAAAGGATAGCAATGAAAGGGATAACAATGAAAAGGAAATATGGGAAGAGAATATTCTTCGGGAGGATGTTCCGAGATAGGTAAGCAATCGAAATGAAATATGGGAAGATAAAAACATAGTGATCCCCGAACCATATCGTTTATCAAGCATACTGGATGACCAATTCCTGATGTATAAAATCGTAAGTATTTCATTTAATTTTCCAAATAAAGCTCGGGAATGGATAGATGAAAATCTTTATGATGGATCTGTACAACGCGGGAAAATTCTGGGGGATGGAAAAAACATTTTGAGTTCCGTCAATTTAGAAGATCTTTTTCTCCCAAAACGTCGTAGAGAATTTCGAATCCTGAATCGGTTTGATCCAGAGAACGAGCATGTAGGATTTTCCAATGGAAAAGACATACAAAATGACGAAGAACTCATGGAAAGAGACCAACTTCTTAGCGTAGATACAACACAAATAATTAAACGTTTTCTTTGGCCTAGTTATCGATTAGAGGATCTTATTTGTATGAATAGATATTGGTTCAATACAAATGATGGGAGTGGATCCGCGATGTTGAGAATACGTATGTATCCCCTAACTTTCAATTGATAGATTTTTTGCGTTTTCATCAACAACAACAAATAGATTGATTCAATGGAGTTTCTGGGCCAAAATTGAACCAATTTGTTCGTTCCATTTTATCAAGGCGATGTGAAAATATTCTACATCTCCTATCGTATTTTTCCATAGGTCCAAAACCAAATAAAGAAGGAGAAATGAAATCTTCTACTAATATTGTATGGTTCATTAATTACCCTCCGAAAAGCAGTGTGATAAAGCATAAGAATCATCCTGATTCTTTCAAGCAAGATTGAAGGGATTCAGTTTATGAAGGAGAAAGAGCTTCGGGTCGATGGAAACTAAGGAAATTGATTCCGTAACAGATGAAAAGAAAGCTCCATTGCAGAGGGAAAACCTAGGCATTTAGAGAGAAGTTATGGAACGATGGAACCTATGACTGCATAAGATCATATAGGAATCTTAATCATTCATTGGATAGGATGGCGAAATAAACTGAAAACGAATTAATCTAATTGGAGTCTATAAGTAGGTCGACCCCATGGAGCAAATATCGGAAGTGTCAATATTCGCCTGTGAAATTATTTATTAAGAGTCTCATTGGATGGAANAGAGCCGTAGTTATACGCACCTGTAAAGAATTTGAACGTGACAATGGAATGATGATACGATCTGATGACAATGCAGCAGTTGTCATTGATCAGGAAGGAAATCCACCCAAGGCATGTTGTCAATGGGGTGGCCATAGGCTATAGGTTCAAATCCAATCGAGTCCCTCAAGGTTTCCAACCACTATTATGGCAGCTGGCTAGCAATTGAGCCACCTGCCATATAGATGTTTTGGGAAAGAGGGGTGATCCTGTGAGGTTATTCCTTGGCATATATATATATATATCATTGTTGAAAAAATCGGCATCGGCAAAAAATTGTCGAGAGTCCAAAATACAACTTATCAACAACATTGGTGAAAAAAATGGCAAACCATAGCAAACATTAAAAAATACAAAATATATTCATTTTTTNATAGGTTCAAATCCAATCGAGTCCCTCAAGGTTTCCAACCACTATTATGGCAGCTGGCTAGCACTTGAGCCACCTGCCATATAGATGTTTTGGGAAAGAGGGGTGATCCTGTGAGGTTATTCCTTGGAATATATATATATATATCATTGTTGAAAAAATCGGCATCGGCAAAAAATTGTCGAGAGTCCAAAATACAACTTATCAACAACATTGGTGAAAAAAATGGCAAACCATAGCAAACATTAAAAAATACAAAATATATTCATTTTTTTCAATTCTTTAAACATATAAACCAACAACAACATCAACTAAACACATGGACACATAAATATGGAAAAGACACCAATATGTAAGATGTAGTGGATGCCAAATCAAAATGATACACCAAAGTTGATATCGAATCATGAACCTTGATAGTTGTCCAATCAAGGACTCAAAAGGGGACAACCAATACAAAATGACATCAAATATATAAATGTATCTCATCATCATGTATCATCTACAATGACAAATCTAGCAGCTAGCTATCGAGTATCAACTCCCACTCCACCTTTTACGAGAAAAGGTCATGGCTCATTTTCCTCTAAAAGGTCCTGCATCATCTGTCTGATGCTGACTGGTGGGTATAGCTATATCAATCTGTGTAGAAGGTGGTGTTGACGCTACCACATCACCCTCCATGCTGTCAAAGTGCTCCTCTACCCCCCACACTTGCTACATCTCCCATGCCCCTTGTGTTTGCTATTGTTGCTCCTCCTACCTCTAACCACTCAAATGCCTCCTCCATACTAGGCACCTCATAGACCACCCTCCACTCAAACAATATGTCAATATTGTCCAAGGAAATAGTGTCCACATCAAGGATTTTCTCCAACTGCCCCACCCACAGTGGGAGATTGTAATGGACATAAACCAAATCATTAAGACATTGGAAATCCAACATGTAAGACGGTCATAATAAATTTAATGTCTTGAGAGTCATAAATTATAATTATTATAATTGCTTAGTTGAATGTCTAACTTGTTGTGCTTCTTTGAGTATATTTTTTCAAATACACTCTAATTGTGCTCACATCTTGAAGTGCTACAAGTTTGGTTGAGGACCCGAATGGAAAATTTCCGTAAAAGTGGTGCTTTTGCACCGTAATTTCACCACCAAACATCTACAACAAATAAGAAAAAAAAGACTTAAATTTGTTAGACTAAGTCCCTAAACAATCAAAAAGTCTGGGACCACCTTATGACTCGTGAGTTGTCATCCTTATCTATTGATGAGGTGTTGTCATTATCCTTGACAAGGTGTCGATGTCTTAGCACTCTTTAGTTTACAAGGTGGTCACATCCTTGTACTATAAATTGATATCATGGGATAAATATGTTGTTGAGAATGGCTTAGAGCCTTTTCCGCCAAGGTCTTGTCTTGTGTCTTGCTTGCTCTATTTTTTAACATGGTATCAAAGCTACCTTGAGTCTTAAGGAGCCTGATAACTCCATGGAAAGTGAAGTGTATTGATACAAAAAGATTTATTGTTGGTTCATGGTGAGAAAAACAACCTAAAAATCACCCTGAAGCAAGAGGAGTCCACAATTTTGCGAAGAAGCCACACTACCTACAAGGTCATAGTTCTCTTGATTTCTTGTTGATTTAATTGTTGATTTAAGGTCATCCATCATCATTACAGCATCCTAGCATGATGGAGGACAATGAAACTTAGGCTAAGTTGATTAATTAAATGATTTCCTAAGTCTAACTTAGGAAAAGAACTGTTGATGTGTTATAATCTTCAGTTGACTTTATTGGGTGCCTTTTTCTAATGTTAAAGTGAAAATAATTTAAGTTGCGGTCTTTTAATCTTGACCATTGATCTCATCTTGATGGAGAGAGCAGATCTCAACCCTCCATCACTTTGGAGATTAGGGTTTCACTCACTCAACAAAGTATATGAGCAGATCGACTTGGCTAAGGGGGCGCACAAGAGAAAGAGAGATCGATTCCAGAGAGAGATTGATTGCAGATTTGCAGGTGAGAATTTTTGCAAGAGGACAGAGGAGAGTCTAGCAGGTGGATCGACTCACTTCTTCACCAAATCACAGAAGCTAAGCTTCAGATCTAGTAGGGTCGTACAGAGTGATGCAGGGGTGACGCAGGAGGGTCATACTATCATGTAGAGGCTCATCTTCTAGTTGTTGTTTCGTTATGGTTCTATTGTGGAGGGTCCAGAGAGGTCGTACGGTTCTGTTGAAGAGGGTTTTGCTGAAGATTATTCAACTATTGGCAGAGGCCGATTTACTTTAATTTGTAAGAAATCTCTATATTTTCCTGCTCAGAAATAATAAAACCTTAGATCTGCTGCACCGGTTTTCCCATCTTGGGTTTTTTCGGGGTCTATTGTCCAATAATAAGTGTGTACATTTTGATGTGATTGTTGTCTACTTTTACTTTCAGTTCCTGGTTATTTAGTGTAATTAAATTATTGTGAAGAAAAACCCTAAATAATCAATTAAAATTAACTTGATTAATTTAAAGTGTACTAGGTTTTAGAAATTTCACATTAATTGGCCATAGTTTTACTTTATAATTTGAAGAATATTTCATTACATATAGCATGTGAGATCTCACGGTGAATCCCTTAGGCTTGTGCAATGGTTCTTTCAGGAACTCTCTCTGATACCATGTTGACTTTTTTATGCTTAGCTCAAATGCATGTAGTTTATTTCAATTTAGCATGTACTTGAACCATAAACAATGCAGCAATACCAAACACAATAGCTCCAGTAACCAAGATCACAAGAAGAATAACCATGCACAAGAACACAACAAGTTATCCTAGGAAAACCCTTCTCAATCAAGGGAAAAACCCAGCAATCCTTCGCTATAGAGTCAAGAGAAGATCCCCCACACCATAAACCCTAGAGCACGCAAGAGGGTGCTCTAAGACCTTGAAACTTGCACCTAAGAGAAGTGCGCACTTCAGCCGTACAAGTAGCTTAAGAGAAGGTTACAATGAAGTGTAAGTGAGTGATCCACAATGGGGATCTACTCTCTAGGTGTGTCTATTGGCACAATAGAGCCGACCACTATAACTCAATGATATAATTAATCTTTACACAAATATTAATTATCTTTACATGGTGGGGTCGACCTGTACCCTTTACACAATTAGGGTTACACAGTAAATCTTACTCTTAGACAATATAGCAAGGGATCCACACATCCTCTAGTGCTCAGCCACTAGGGACACATCCACCTGTGCTCAGCCACAAGGACGTCACTCTCAACAGATCAACTCAACTAAGTCCATAGGAGTACCATCTGGAGAGCCATCTCAAGTCAACTCAACTAAGTCCATAGGAGTCTGACAGGAGACCATCTCAAGTCGTCTCAACTCAGTGCAAAGGAGCACGACAAGAGACCACGTGTCATCTCAACTCAGTCCAGAGGAGTATGACACACCCATCACATGGGCTCTCTCACAGATCGTCTCAACTCAATCCAAAGGAGAACGACCTAGAGAATGTCTCATGATGCTGCAATCAAAAACAATTCATACCTCCATCTCTATTGATCACATGCACATATCAGGGTAAATAGAGCGCATGTCAGCCACTGCAAAATTGGTTTTGAAACCTGTTGCTCATTTTAAGACCATGTTTTGATCATTTCTTTTGCTTTTGAGGAATTTTTGGATGTTTCTAAATTGAAACACAGCTTCTACTTTCTAAAACTCTACACAATGTACAAAAATTGGTAGAAATTTGTTTTTTTCCTTAAAAAATTTGAAATCTGCCCCCTTTAAGTGTGTTGTATGGTGTTGTGCGGAACCGGTCGGAACCAGTATGGAATTGGCCGGTTCAGTACGGAACCGGCCAAAAACTGTTCGGTACCGCCGGTCGAACCGTTTTTTCCATGAAGGCTGGTACAGCTGGCCGGTTTTGCCGAACTGGACCAGTTCTGATAACACTGGGCCTTTGTAGGCAAATGAACCAAAGGAAAGCACTATGCAGACAGTTTCAAAAGAGTCTAGATGAAGAACTGCACTAACATGAGGCCACATCCATATCGTGTGCTCCAACTTTGGTGACCTAAAATCTTGCCAATGAGGAAAAATCCTTGGAAGCTGTTGGCATTAGAATGGGCTCAATTGAGAATGTTGTTCTAGTTGTGTTTGCTCATGAGAGTTCATATGTTTGCTTCCATCTGCAATATTTTCATTCTCTATATTAGTATAGTCAGTCAAGACAAAAGTCACAAGAATAGGATCTTGGGCACTAACAGATGCAAGAGGTGTAATGGTTATGGTTCAAACTTCAATCATCATAAAAGAGGGGTCCATAGAAGTAGTAGTAGTCACCGCTGCTTGTGAATATGCAAAAAATTTCCAAGAAGCTTGTTGCAGAGCTTGTTGAGCCAGAACCTCTTGATTATGAACACATTGAGGCATTTGTTGACATTGGTTAACTAACTACTGTAACATACTGCTCATCTGTCGCGTGATCTTTAAGTGAAAATAATTTTGTTGTTGCATAATCCATATATGTAATTATCGTGCTTACAGATGTTCATATACCAAACTGATACAACCACACACATTGGAAATTGAAAGAGAGCATAAGAGAACACGAGAGCAAAAGAACAAAATTTCTTAACCATACATACACCTGTGCTTACTGACGTTCATATACCAAACTGATACAAGCACACACAGAACACATAGCAGAAATCAAAGAGAGTATAAGAGGGAACACAAGAGAGCAAGAGTGCAAAAATTCTCAACTATACATACATTATTTACTCTTCTTCATATTACACGAGAGTAGAATGCAATACCCCCATTTTGGTACCACCATAATGACACTTGTAATGATGTAAATAGTAAAGTATATGGACCATTGTAATGGCACATTTCATCATGTAAATATTTGTATACATGAACATTGTAAAGACATCCTAATGAGCGCCCAAGGGCAAGACCTCGTAAGAGAATGTAATTCCATGCACGAGATTATTTGTCATTTCGGGGGGCAATGTCCATAAGTTGTAAATATTAAATCACAAGGACCTTGTAATGCCATCCTTAACTGGCAACACAAAAGACAAATGGTAAGGACAAGTGGCACCTACCTAACTCAATCACTTTTGAGTGGAGTATGAATACCATGTGAGAAATGTCTTGAGGTTTAGGATGTGAAACCTCAAGTCCAAGCACATTTAATTATCACATACATCCCTCGTATATATATCCCATTTTGAGATAAGAGGGGAGTTTCTTTGAGGTTACATTCTCACATTCTGTCCATGCATACAAGGGAGAACCAAAGGAGAATCTGTTGACATTGAACAAGAGGCTGAAAGATTTGCATATGCTGCTGCATGTAATCTAGACTGCAATTTAGCTAATGAAGGGTATTTTGTTGCGTGTATAGGCTGATTTGCTGCTCCCGTGAGGGGATAGCAGTTAGGAATTGAGGTGGAAGCTGGTTGTAATTGCAATTTAATGGAATCTCCTTGTTCTAGCAAGTATCCTAGCAAAGGATCGGTGCCCTTTGTCACAATGAGTAGACTGGCAAAGAGAACATGTACTACCGAGTAGGCTAGCAAGGTTGCTCGGCTAACAGTTGCAATAAGGCCTTCCAGCTGAGAACTCAAATTGTTATGGATTTCAAGCTATGTAGCAAATAGGCTAGCAGTCACCCAGCTAACTGCTTCAATATTGCATCCCTTCTGAGAACTTGAATGTTATGGTGCTCACTGTGCTTCGTGAGGAAACTAGCAGTGGTTCCAGCTGAACTGTCTTACTCTTGCCCTCATCCCAGTTCTAACGAGTAGACTAGTGAGGACTTGTGCTTAGCTGCTGGGCAACTTTGAGAAAGAGAGCATGTTCATTTCTCCTAGTCTGTTATCACACCATTGCCCTAGCTCAGTGGTCAAATCTCCTTTAGCAACCATTTTCACACTTTGTTACATTTTAAGATGAGTATTCCTTCTCTTTTGTGCTCTGTAATGTGATTTTAATGAAATGATCACTGGGTTTGTTCGAGTTTTAAAAGTTGCTCCCTTGCACATGTAAATCAATTATTGGATTCTGCTTAGCAAGCACAATCTGCAATCTGTTTGTTTGAATATAAAAATGGACAAGGAATTTTCTAGTATTTGTGTTATTCAACAAGGTAATTGAATGGATATATGTATAAAAGGGATAAAAATCAGATAAAAACACTGCAAATATTAGTTATAAGAGAGCATTTAATCCTGAAAGTTTTGAGAACCCCAACAAAGTGAAGGTATGGGCATGCTACATTTCATGAGTAAATACTTGTAGTACAAGTTAGTGCCATAATTGGACACTAAGATAAGATCATCCTAAGGATAAATATAACAGTGACAGATAAAAATAGCATTGTGCACAAGAGACCGCCAAAAATATATAATGGTTAGTAATACAAAGGATTATATGCCTAAATTTGATAACCAGAACCTATGTCACACAACTTTCAGAGGATTTCCATGTACTTTGTGCCACAAAGCAACCGTGAATTCAAGGGTTGGTGTAAGGATCAAGTCCTAAAAATTGAGGTCTCCCAATCACCCTTTGCCATATGGTGATCCTACAATCACACAGTTGCATAGGAGTATCTTCCGGGCCTTTTTGCCTTCAATAGCTATGATGATCTATTTGGCACAAAGGACTTGGCCTTGAATATATACTATAGATGTTAATGATTCCCAACCTTCATTTATCTCTTAGCAAGCAACAAATATTCCAAGTCAGTCTATGGAAGACCTTCTTTCCATAGAGCTTCACCCATGGGAAGGAGCGGAGCACTTTCGTGAGCATGCCATAAGCAGCTATAGTGGAGGCCTAGCATGACGATGAGTAATATAAATGCATGGCTTCCAGCACCTTTAGTGCAAATCTTCAAATGGGCCACCAGTGACATTGGCTTGTTCATCCACATAAAAACCTTCTTTTCTACACTTTGCACTACCTTCTGCCAAAGATCAACAGGGGAGACCTGAAAAGCAAACAGGTGTTTTGCATAAAATTTGCAATCTTGCATTTAAACTTTAATGGTTCCCTAGGATTGCCCTATGGCAATCCCACTCAAGGTCCCATTACTGGCAATTACATGTCCTCTCTGTCACAACCCAATTGTCCTGCGATACCCCTATCCAATCTAGTCACTCCACTCTTAATGTATGCTTCTTATAGGCACCTCCTCCCTCCAAGCCAATCACTCCATACCTGATTCCCACCTACTACAAATATTTTCTTTTGCTAGAAACCTGCGATTTTTAAATTGTTATTCCGGAGCTCATAGAATTGTAGAGCATAGATCTTGCATCTTTGCACCCATCCTTTGTCTTCGAATTGCTAGTACAAGCTTCAAATTTCACATCAAATCTCCTAGTCTTTTCAATTTTGAACGAAATGTTGTTGAGTGGCTAGGTGATACCTCCTAGCTCTTGGTAATTGCTCTATGCTTACTTGCATCCCTGAGTACTGCTCTAAGTGGGCTCCTTGACCTCTTCTTAACAAACTTGCAAACGGAACTACTCATAGGAATCATTGCTTCTTGCTTAATCTCCAACCAAGGTTGCTATCATGGAATAGGTAAGTCCCTCATCTCACGTTACTAAGGGCATATTGGCACCACCATCCACAAGTTTCTCTTTGCTAGCTTGACAGATATTGTTTGTAATTGTGCCTATCTTTTCTAATCACTAGCTTGTCTTCTAGCATAACAAAGCACTATAGTTATAATTGAGCTCTCCTTTCCTGTTATCTAAAGTATCTTTCAAGCTTTAAGTATATGAAATTTTGTTAGTTGCACTTTTGGATTCCACATTGGGTTACTAGGAATTATAAGTTGCAGCTGTCATTGGGCCTTCACATTTAAAATTCTCTCCTCTGGGAGCTCTAGTTCATTCCAAAGGTTTATCACAAGGTAACTTTGGACATAATGAAACTCTGATCGACATTTCTATGTCTAAGTATGATCAAGTTTGCATTGCTTTTTGGGAAGACCCTTTTGGGATACTTTTTGGGTCAATTCCTCCTGAATCTATCATTAGAGTTGGGTTAGGGAGATCTGGGAGCCACATTGGTGCCACTGTATTCATAACTATATACTAAACAGAGATTTTTTTCTTGTTCCACTTTGCTAACAAGGCCCATGTGCATAAGGTTTCACTAAAGAGTCTCCAAAAATAATCTAGTGGAATTCTCCCCATGGAATGAAGGATTTTCTACTAACCAAGCAGCACAACAATCATGTCCATTTTGGGTTGAATTCCATGGTCTCTCAACGCATCTATGGGATTTCATGGAGTGTATCTTTGCACCTATTAATGGATTTATCTTCCAAAAACCGAAGCAGTTCTTTAACCCTAGGCCCCAAAATATGGTTTGTTTCAAAATCAATTTGTCTAAAGAACTATTACAGTGAATTTTCCTAGGAAGATTCAAAGTTAACTTCCAACACAATCATGAGTTATACTTGGATCATGGTAGACTGCTCCAAAGTCCATCTTGATTGATTCAACATCAATGGTTTGTGGAAACATTAGCAGCGGATTAGGTATTAATGGTTCATGAGTAACTTGGCTAGATTTAGTACCTTGGTCCAAAGCCTTATTCCAGAGTTGTTGTGTATGAGTTTTGGGGATCATATTTAGAGGTTTGTTGTTCTAGGGGATGCCATATTTAGTGCATTGGTTCATGTTATCCCCCATTTCTAGGGATAACTAAGGAGATGATGTCTCGAGGCCCTCAAGTTGCAGACATGGAGTATTGAGAGGTGTATGAGCAGGCAGGGGCCCCTATCATACCACACATCACCATCCGATTGATGGCAGTAGCATCCACCACAACCAACTTGGCCCACAAAAGACAGCAGATCTTGCTTCATGAGGTAACAAGTCTGGTATCGTGGTAAGTGTCATTTTAATATCTGATGCATTGGAACATGTTGCAAAGGATCTTTTCTTGATTTTGAAAACATTTGCTTGGATATTATGTTTTTTTCCCTATTTCATGGTTCACCTTGGTGAGTGTCATGGTTTCTTGGTAAGTGACCACCCTTAGGGAAAGGGTTGCTACCGGGGGGGGTCTCCTTGAGGGGTCATCGTACCATTCCAGCTCATATTTGCCACCTTCCATTACTTCTTCCCCTTCATTTCCCCATCTTTTAGGTTTTCAGTCTTATTGACCCATGAAGGGCATGTACCTCATTTCATGGGAAGAAGGGGCCACTAGGCTCAGAGGTGCCCTGGCAAAAACATCATGCAATAAAGCTCGCCCTGGGATCCCAAGAACAATGAAACGCCTCTCTAAAAAAAATGAGGGACCCATAAAATAAATAACTAATTAATTAATATTGCTTTCCAAGGTAGAGCGTTTGTGGGCTATGAATTTCCTTTTTAGTGCTCCTTATTGATTTCAACTTGGAAAAGCATGCAAACCAAGGTAGAGCGTATGTGGGCTATGCATTTCCTTTTTAGTGCCCCTTATTGTCTTCAACTTGGAAACATATGCAAAATAAATGGCTAATAAACGGCTTGGAAAAATATGCTTTGAAAACAAAAAGAGGAAAAGGATATGGCCAGTCCTCAACAAAGGCACCCATAAATGAGACAATACGAGCTCTTCTATGTCATGAAACCCCATACCTAGAAGTCTAACCCCATCCACCTCACATACACTACGTAACCTAGAAAGGATTCTCCTTGGAAACATCCCCTACTTGAGGAATTGGTTCGCCCAATAGGGCATTATGACACCCCTCCCATATCTAAATTTGGCAAGTTGTATAAGGTCTTTGAGCATTTGTTTATTTTGAAAAGGGGGGATTTGATGCACATATTTGGGTGGTTCTTTTAGTAGATATGGCTTACTTGGCATGATATTGTGACTTGTGGACCCTTGGAGGGCGAATTTGTTTGTCTTTGTGGGAACTTGACAAATGGAAGTCTTTTCATGAAGGCAGAAGGTCACTTGGACCTTCATTTGGGGCATGAAGCCCACATGTTGGATGATGCACCCCCTATGTTTGGAGTCTGGACACATGGGAGAGGAAACATTGCATTTGGAGGCACTTAGAGACCATGAAGAGATCATAATCCAACCTCTTGCACCCAAACGTTGGCCTTTGGAGGCCTAAAACGTCGCACTTAACGCCCTAGACGTCACATGGGATGGGGTTTCCATGGTTCATGGTGGTGTAGCTTGGTTTGATGGAGAGAGAGACACTTGGCACATGCTAGAGCACTTGGTGGCATGATTTATGGCCTTCGGAGGCCCCACGTCCTTCATCAAAGGCTCAGTGTCTCTCCTATAGGCCCTACGTCACCTTTTAGGGCATGACATCACCCCTAAAAGGGGATTTTACTTTATGAATTTCTAATTTTAAGTTGTAAAGGTCAAATAGAAGAGGTCGGCCTCCCTAATTTTTTGTTGACATTTTGAATTATAGACAAAAGTATTTTAGGTGACCTCATATAAATAGAGGTCATCCCTTTGTCATTTTATCATAACTCACTTGGGAATTACATATTGTATGGCTGAAATTTTCTCCCTACTTGGGCACTTTGCTCTATCTCTCTCTTGAATCTCTCTTGTGGATGTTAGTACTTGTCTTTGGGTGAAGGAAGCTAAGGCGCTATCTCTTGGATGCTTGTTCTTGGTAATTTTGGTGGAGTAGGCTTGATCAAAAAGGGTTTCTTCATGCTTTTTCTTGGAATTGGTAAGGAATTTCTGCATTTATTGTGTTTTTCTTCTTGTTTCAAGCTAAATTTGTCTAAACCCTTGGAGGAGTATAAGGGAATACACCCTCCATCAAGTCTACTTTGTTATCACTGAATAAACTACTTTGCAAAGGTTGCTAGGAGGAGTAAAAAGGCTTATACCCTCCTAGATTTACCTTGCTAGTTTTGTTTGATCTAGGGAGTAAAAAGGCTTACACCCCTAGAGAAGTAACGCAACTAGCTCTTACACAAGAGACTCCATAACCCAATTGATTTGGCACTAGTCTAATTTGCATTGGAGATATAAAATCATTGCATTGATATGCGTGAAATGTTGAGATATTGCAATTGTCTAAGTTGGAATTGATTCTACATGTTATAAGCTTTATTGTGCCCTAGGGGCGTTTTGATTAGCCTAGTAATTCTCTTTGTCGTTACAAATTAATGCTACAACCATTAGGGTTGCATCAAACTCATCTTCTTTCAAGCTTTGTTCACTAATCTACCACTAAAATTCACTTGTAAACCTTAGTTATTGTTCTATTTGTTATTGGCTAATTTTTGGGTGGTTTACTTGCTGATTTTTGTGGCTAGATCTTGATCTTGGCAATTGTTTCCTACAGCCACTTGGCTGTCATAATAATTTGATGATAACATCATATAACAGCCACTAATCACCACCAAAGTCTTGCTCTAGTCATTGGAAGTTCAACTAGTCATTGCTAGCTTTATTTCTGATATCTTGTACTAGATTTTGGATGGCTAAATTTGCAGCTATTGATATCTTACATCACTGATATATATATTTCCACACTGCTGCAATTTGGGATAGCAAGGATTCTTGCTTGATCCCCTTTGGTTTAAGGCTTGTATATCTATCATTTGTCTTGTTCCGGGCAGGTTTAACACTGTTTTGCAGGTGCACAATACTTCGCAACCATTCTCCATCTACAAGACTCATTCTCAAGCCTTACTCTTTCTCCAATCTTGACCTATAGGGGTGTTCATCTATCATTCTTACACTTTCCATCTAAATCCCCCTAGGGTCACTGGGATTCCACCCTTGTGGTGATTTCATCAACACTAAAGCGAGGGGAGTGTCTATCTAAGGTGAGAGTGGGTAGCTACTCCCATAGTTGTCACACTTCCGTGGATTGGGTTGAGCTTTGCCCAAGCTACAGATTGTGCAATAACAGTTCATATTTTCAAAGTTCAAGGTTCCATTGCACACAATGCACATGCATCACTTTGCATGCCCATGGGTAGGTGAAGGCTCCAAAAGGGTGAGATGAGCTTATATTTGTATTTTTAGAAACCTTATATTTCTTGAAATTCTATCACATATTTGGATACACTTTATGGAGATGAGCTTATGGATTCAATTTGGCGGCATTTGGTCAAATTCAACTTGTTGCCCAAGCAATCTAGTCAAAATTTAGGGTTTTTGTACTTTTGGAGATAATCGTATTTTTAGATACCCTTTATTGATTACAACATGGGGGGCAAATTTAAAAGAGCAATACAAGACTATGAAATTTTGGTCAAATTTAGGGTTTCAGGATTTTTGTCATATTTTTTAATACCCTTTATTCTTAATAGAATGGGGGGTCAAATTTGAAGTCATGCCAAGAAACCCAAAAAATTGGTCAAGACTAGGGTTTATGCACCCTTCTACACACAAGAATGGCCCCACCACTACTGTATGATATATTCATGTTGAGATTTTGACTAAGTGATGTGCACCTTTCTTGATAAATCAATTTTAGGGGGTTTGGCCAAGTGAGCAAGGCACTCTAGATGAGAGAGAGAGAGATGTGACACCTAGTGAGGTCATGTTGACTAGTTTGACCAGGGATGAGGGTGGGCACATTCTTCGAGAAGGATCTTTTGCCTTCTATTTTTATTGCCACTTGTCAAGAAATGAGCTCATGGAGAAATGCACCCCACCTAGGAGTAGTTCAATGGAGATGACTTGAGTCAATGCAGTTTGACTTTAGTTCGATTGACTTATCTTTGATTGATCTTTAGTTCATTTCAGTTTGGTAGAGTTCACTCCAGTTTGTGCCTTCAATTCACCTGAGTTAGTGCATGCACATGTTATTTTTGGCCTAGAAGAGGAGCACACCACTTGTGGAATCTTCCTAATGGTTTTTGTTTGTTATAGGGGACTCGGACATGCACTAAGAAGTGCACTCTAGTGGGCTCTATCTTTTCTTTGTTTTGAAATAACTTGCATATCAAGTTATTTACAGTTTTTAGCAGTTACTTCATGACGAAATTTCCTATTTGGGTGAGGGTGCGTTCACTGAGCAGAACATCTACTTTCTATTTTCAGGTTGAACCATATCCACTCAAAGCCTTTGACAAATACACCTTGCATGAGAGAGTACAGGGTAACACTCAATTCGTCTTCCAATTATAGTTGAGCATTTATTTTTGGGGTGACTTCTTAAACAAGCAAGTTTTTATTTCAAGTTTGCTTGTGTGTAAAGAAAGTATCTATTTGTGGCTTGGAGAAGTGCACCCTAGTCCAAGAGGTGGATTTGGTTGACTTTTGACTCACGCATTGATCTATTTGTGCTTCTCAGAGGAGCGGCTCCACTAGTGGGTCCTATTTTTGGTGATTGGCGCATCTATTATTGACTGTGGAGCTATCTTGATTGTCTATCTTTAGACCTTGTCTATTTCAAGAAGGAAACGCTATACTTGGAGATTGTTGGAGCTCTTGAACCTCATCCACTCCATGCTTCATGCATCTATCTTGGGCAGTATAAGGGTGCTCTACCTTGAGTCTATTCCATGCAGCATACACAGGTTATTATTAGCAAATGAGAATGCCCACATTGGAGGAGTTCAATGACACTTCACCTATTTTTGGCACCTATCCATTGGAGTTCATGCACCCCACTTGAAGAGTATTATTGGTAGGTGTTGGTGGCTATTTCCAACGCAACTCATCTAACTTTGACAACTTGCTAGTATGCTCAAGTTGGAGTCTCTCTTTGAGCTTCCTCTCTCTTTCTCTTGTTCTATTCTAAGTAGGAAGAGGGTGCCCTTCTTGCTCTATTATCATGTTCTTCACTCATTCTATTTTAAAAGATATTCTATGTACACTCCTAAGAGGGCTTGATACCCCTACCTTGCACTCTGCTCATCAGAAGCCATTGCCTCAACCAACTCATCTAGGTGGAGCCATTGCTAGTTCTAGAAGGTCTCTCAGTTGTTTTTGTGGCCATCTCCCTGAACCATCTCCCCCCATTCAAATACTCCCTTGATACCTTGAGTCACCTCTTGCCAACTAAGTAGCACCTAAATGGATCCTCAAGGAAGACATTTGCAAACAGTACATCCAAGTCACATGGACAACACCTCTTGACAGTTTAGGCCAAAAGATGGCCTTCTACTATGAGCATTTTCTAGGGTTGAGAGATGGCCTAACTATTCGACCATGATAAAGATGCAGACACTGGATGCATACTCTCAAGATCCCCCTTGGTCCATTTTGCATGGGTTCTCACAAACTCTACGAGTTGAGACCAACCATCACATCTCGACGCAAGATAGGGTATGCCAATGTTGTCACATGCAAGAGACTAAGATGGAGAAGCACTTCATTTTCCGTTAACCCATCTACTATGAGATCAAAGGATGATATTATTGCTAATTTTGAGACTTGGGGAACTCCCTCTTCACTTTCTTCTGGTACCCAGACCAAAAGTGCTTTGGTCTTTACATGAGAGAAGTGCTCAGTTTCATCTCTAGTCCTTAGGTGTCCTACCTAGGCAAGAGACTCTCAAGAGGATCACTTCCTACTTCATACTTGTCCTGTTGAATCAGTCACAAGCAGCAAGCAAAGGACCACGATACTTCAAATTCTATAGCAATGAGACCTCGAAGCTCCTCGCCCCCCCCCCACCATACACACTTCCACACAACTCCACCTGAGTAACCAAGCTTCCATCTAGAGCTTTTTCGCCGTATCCATGGATGCTAGGAGAGTCAAACTTCCTCGTCACTATGCTCCCCAAGATCACACAGGTTGGGCCCATTAGCCTTGACCACTCCCTAGAGGATATCATTTGACAAAGAATTGGTCACTTCACAACAATGGGTGACATTAAGGAGGAGGATACCCTTCTCGGCCCCCACTCTTGCAATTGGCAGCCAACTCCAATATGCCTTGACATCTTCTCTTGGCTCGACGTTGATAATTTGATATCACCTTCGATCACTTCAGCCCGTACTCTAGCATTTAGCTTTTTAGCTTTCCTTTTAGCTATCCTCATATATTTATATCTATATAATTATTTCTGCTTTTGTTCTAGGAGATGCCTTTCGCACTCCCGCATTGCATTTTTCATTGTTGGATGTATGCTTTCAGTGCCATTGACCTACCTATGTGGTCATCTATTGGACATTAATAAAATTATCTTATCTATAAGAGTTGGAGAGGTGATGAAGGTTTCTTATCAGTTATTTGCTTGAGACCACTCATTCTTACATACTTTCTGAGTCCTTTCATGTTAGTTTAATTAAGTGAATTTGTAAGTGAGGATTGGAAATCACTCCCATTGATGTTCATGTGACTTTGTCCCTGAGCATAGTGAGAATAAGGTTCTTGAGAAGAGATTGTCCATCCCTTGAAGAGCTTAGGCGTGAAGCCTTATCCCAGGACTTTATATCAACAACTCTGGAATAAACGTAACATTCATTTGGCGGCCAATTCTTATTTAATTGATGAGTTTGATTAATTGGTGTGGAAATTTATGAGTTGATTGGCCTCGGGTGTATGTAATGTTCCTGAGCCAATTTTTTTTTTTGCTCGGAACACTAACTGTTTACTGTTTACTATGTTTGTTCATATGTTTGCAGGTGTATCCATAAAGATGTGCATTTGGATTATTTAATATTGATTGACCAATAGATATGAGCATACAATCATAAACATGACGAGATATAAGAATACCAGTAGAGAACCAACAATGTCATATCTGACCTTTATTTAGATAGTAAGGAGATCATGTATATAAGAGATCTGCATATCTGGAAGAAATCCCTAATAATATCAAAATGGGTTGCCAGCGATACAATAAGAATAACAATACAAAGATAAGTGCCTCCCAAAGGTTGTCTGAGAAGAGATCCAAGCCTCCAGAGG
>SNQJ01S0014781.1:95659-121850 GCA_010110895.2 Picea sitchensis
AAGCTTGCGCCCTCTCTCCACAAGTGCGCCCTCCACCAAGCAAAAGCACTAACGTACAAACAATGAAGCCTCAAGCCTCCTTGCGCCCTCCATGAATGAATGTGCCCAAGCTAGCTCCATCAATGCCTCCATTCTCCACTTCTTCCTCCTCACCAAACTCTCCAAGTGAGCAAGTGAACAATATGAGCCTCCATTTGGCCCTACGCGCCCTCATATGCCATCCTTAGCCAAACCTAGAGATCAATGGCTAGGATCAACTCTAGCCATCTCTAATCCATGGGTGAGATCTCATCTCAAGTATCTCACTTAGAAACCCACTTTTGGTTAAGTTTCCAAAGTTTGCTTTATGTCCCCTAATTCACCCACAAAGTGACTAATTTGCCTTAAGTGACAAATTTAACCTTTTTGACTTGGGATAAAGTAAATGTGAAATTAGACATAAAGTACAAGGTACAAAGGGTCAAACATTTCCCTCGTATGGTTAGAGACCCACAACCACAAAGGGACCACTTCCCAAGGTACACCAAAACTCAGCATAGTTTAAGTAGGTTTGCTTAGGCATTTTTGAAAACAAGTCAAGGAATCTTTTAATTTCTACAAACTTCCCCTTTTACATTGCAAAAACCAGTATTGTCGATGATCAATTGGCTTTCAAACCATACTACAATGAAGATAGAGTTAGTAAGGTTGATATCTTTGGGTGACTTTCCCACTAGGCTAGTGATCAACACCCTTACTACTACACAAATTAATAGCCAATAGCACACTTTTTATTTGTTGAGTTTTGCTTCACTTCAATTGTCTATTAAGTAGCTTGCTTTGCTTGCCTACCCACTACAAGGGGATACCAAAGAACTTGGAAGTTTTCCCCCATTGAATCCAAGTCCAACCCAAGTTCTCAAACCACAATAGTAAATCAAGTTAGCTCTACCTATAGCAATAGGTCTTGGTCCATTAAATTTTGGAAGCTAAAAGACATGCAAAAAATGTCTAAGCACTCCAACATATTGTTGAAGGATTCCTCATTTTCCCTTAGCATGAGGAACAAGTAATCTATGAAGCGCCCGTTGACAAGTTGGCCACCATTTTGCTCAGGCAGAAGGCTGCCTTTGATTTTTCCTTAGTCATATTTCCATGCTAGAAGATAACCCAAGGCTGCAAATGCCATGACATACAAAGGTGGGGTAATCAAGTGGTCTTATCTGGTCAATCTAGATAACCCGATTTCTATTGACTTAACTCCATTCATGGTGAGCCAAGTTGAGGCCCCTGAGAATAAGGTTTTGACTACCTGAATAAAAAAAGGGTCCAAAACAAAGAGCCTACGAAATTGAGAGGACAAATGGACACACAACTCAATCATAGACATTTTCAAAAAGAATCTTAATGAACAAGTTGTCTCGTCCTATACATTTGGTTTATTCCATGCCCTCCCAAATTGCCAAGGATATAGAGTCCATGAAAGAAACTAATCTGCCTCTGAGAATAAGATTTTGACTACCTTAATAAAAAAGGGTCCAAAACCAAGAGCATGTGAAATTGAGAGGACAAATGGACACACAACTCAATCGTAGACCTTTTCAAAAAGAATCTTAATGAACAACTTGTCTTGGCCTATACATTTGGTTTATTCCATGCCCTCCCAAATTTCCAAGGATATAGATCCCATGAAAGAAACTAGTCTGCTCTAATCCAATCATATCAAGTAATATATACTTGACTCGTAGGGCCAAGGTTTTTTCCAAAATCTTGTAAGTGCCATTTAAGAAAGTTATAGACCTCCAACTGATAATCAACTCAAGGTCCCTCGCCTTCAAGATGAATTTGATGTTCATTTGGTTAATGAGCTAACACAAAGACTCTGTTCTAATGGATTCTCAAAAGATTTCAAGTAGGTCCAAGCCCACAAAATCCTAGGAAGCCTTGTAAAATTTGTACGAAAAATTCTCTATGCCCAAGGACTTTCTGCCATATGTTGCAAGGCAACTTAGAACTCATCCAATGAGAGGGGCTAGTCATACATTTTTTGTCTTGTTAGTGTTCAAGGGACCACATTCACGGAGATATGCATGGCCACCTTACATTCTTCAATTATTCCTTGCAACTAGCAAATGAGCATGTAGCTAGAAAACCAACTCTTTCGCAATTCAAACCTTAGTTGGCACAACTTACATCTGATTTAATAGTTGCAAAATACTCAGAAGCTTGTTTTGTAGCCAAGGCTCTAAAAAAGTCTTTCGAGGGTTTGTCTTTGACACAATGCTTAAAGCTTGGTGGTTGTCTTATAGGCTTTCATCAAAGGGTGGGGGGCTTGAAGAAGTTTATTATCCATCTTTCCCTATGCACCTTCTTATGCCCACACTTTGTTAGTTATTGCCTCAAAGAAAGGAAGTTGTCCTCGCAATCACTTCATTCCACATTTTATTCCAGCATGAATCCACCCTCAGCCTCGTCTTTGGTATCACCTACCAGAGCTTTCTAAATGTTGTGGAGATAATGAAGCTTATCTAAATGTAAGACATTGAGCATGTCACAAATTCTTGGGATGTGTAGCATTTCTGCACACAATGAAACAAAGAAGATTTTCGATTAATGGTCTGAAAGTCTTGCTTGAGCCGTGGTGATATAATCCAACCTTCGATCTCAAGTTGTACCAACTTCCAAGCCTGACCCCCTCCTCTCTCTCTCTCTCTCTCTCTCTCTCTCTCTCTCTCTCTCTCATGCAGATAATCCAAGCTTGGATTTCAAGTTACACCAAGCCTGCCTGCAATTCTCTCTCTCTCTCGTGCATGGTTAACAATCCTTCTTCATTTTCAGCTGATTATACAATATTAAAGTCTCCACAAACAAGCCAAGTGACTGAGGCAACTCGTCAACCATCCACTGCCAAAAATTGACTTGTTCAACTGCATTCTCAAAGGCATAGATGTTGGGTAGCTCCAACACATTATTGCTCAGATTTAGCATAATCAACTCCAATCTACAAACCCAAACTGTGACAAAGTTAGTA
Organism: Picea sitchensis; assembly: GCA_010110895.2. Taxonomy (NCBI): domain Eukaryota; kingdom Viridiplantae; phylum Streptophyta; class Pinopsida; order Pinales; family Pinaceae; genus Picea; species Picea sitchensis. The sequence goes on from SNQJ01S0014781.1 coordinate 98,670, forward strand.
AAGTTGGGAAAAAGCAGAATGGCAATGCACCCTTGCTGTCTTCATGGGAAGAGCAAAAATATATGTATTCCACCAAATGAATGAAAGAGCAGCCTGTAACTTAAACACGACTGCCTTAATTTCTTGTAAAGAAAGCATATCTGCAAAATTAATCGGATCCAAAATTCTTCTAACCATCTTTTCATGAGAATGGTCCATCAACCCCAAAAAATTTGGTAGGCGACCTTCATTGACAAGATCCCTAGAGGGTTTCCACATCCATATTCTATCTATATGAATTCTATAAAACTCCAAATTAGTTGGGGGATTCTAGATTATTGGGTTTGATCAAAAAGTCATGTAGAGTAACAATCTTTGCAGTTTGGTTTTTGGGGTTCTTGTTTAGAGGTTCCCCCCTAATAATTCCAAAAGGATGGCGGCAAACAAGCACACCTAAGATTAGGCCCCTATGGGCCTGTGCCTTGAGAACTTGCATCAACTTCCTTAACAGTCTCGACTCTCCATTAAACGCCAAGGTTTTTTTCTTAAAATAATCTTACCCCCTTGAATGGAGCACTTTAGCCTTTGGGTTCCCATAGGTCTTGCAACTAATTATTGTCTTGGCAGCACCATATTCTACCCTACATCCTCCAGTTTAAGGGCTTGAGGAGATAGGAGGGGTGGGGATTGAACCTCTACAATTCTAGAAGTATTTGTTTTGGAGACACTGCATAAAATGGTCATCGACCAACATATGGGAAGTAAGGCCACCCTGGGGTCAGGAAGGACACTAGAACTAAATTCTCAATGCACAGAGACCAAAATTAGATTTTATGCAAAACCATGCGCAGGCCCTAATTTGGCTTTCTTTTTCTTTTTAGCAAAACTCAAGGCTCTCAAACGTAACTCCATGCTTATTAGGGCCCACATTCTCACTTGGCTTGTGAGGCCTACACTGGTCGCTTATTCTCATTCCCTTGCTGTATGCCTTTGTAACAGCACATTTAATCTCTTTTCAGTCTTTAAGATCATCTTTGAATTGCAAAAGTTCTCCTCTACCCTCCTTCATGGGAAAATTCTGGTTGTAGGCATATCATATCAATTGCCCTAGTCCTCCATTAAATTTTACTCTCATGGATCCTTTTCTGTTGGAAATACAGCTCCAACATCCACTCACAGTAACGGTTCAGTTGAGTGAGTGTGTTGTCAACCAGTGTTAGTGTACTGTCTATTTGAAACAAACAGGTGCTAGGAGTCATGGGACAAGTGTCAGTCAGATAAGAGTGAAATGTGGCCAATAATATGTTTAAAAGGCATGCAGCCATGTATCTTGTAAAGGGTATATTCTTTCTGTGTCAATAATATCTTCATTTTGAGTAATCTGTACATTTTTTCAGCATAATCTCAATACTTTCACATTTTCCTTACAGCAACTTCGGATGACTCAATAAGTGATATCGTTTCCAGATGGAATCAAATTGTCTGAATGATTCTATTACAAGATAGCAAAAATGGATAGGACTCGATGCGTGAAGATAAGCAGCTAATTCAAAACAGTTTACCAACGTTTCTTCTCTAAAGAGAATATACTTATGGTGGAAAGCATTTCCCCATTGTAGGCGTTGACTACGTTACCAGATATGCGAAACAGGAAGTGGAACAGAATGAGAAATGGGAACCACCCCCTTCCCGATATATGTCGTGCACATAAAAATGGTTAGCAATATACTAAGAGTGTCGAGATGGGAAAGAAATGGGTCTCCTGATCAAGTTTCTGGGATCATCTTTCAGCTACTACATTAATCAGACAACATACTTCAAGGAATTAAAATAACAAAGAAGAATAGTAGAGATTCAAATCGTTAAAAATTTTAAATAACAAAGAAGGGCAGTAGATATTCAAATAATTACAATAAGGGCCTACATTGATAAAACAACGTACTTCAAAGAATTAAAATAACAGAGAAGGGTAGTAGAGATTAAAATCGTTAAAATAACATAGAAAGACAATAGATATTCAAATAATTAAAATAAGGCCCTAGAAAGGAAAGTCCTGTAGGTTTTGCTTAAAGCTGAAATGCAAACTTTATGCTTTTTGAAAGTGTCAGAATGTCACATCTCCTATATATTTCATTTCTTCTCAAAATATAACATATGTTTTTTTATTGAAAAATAAATAAAATAAGGCCCTGCTGGATGATCATGACCAGCCCCCCTCCTGCAGCTAGCATGGTCGCTATTTAGTCTTACTATGCTTGGGCTTCTGCCCTTTGATGTTATGCTTTATGAACAATTTGCTCTTGAACATATGATTGGGGTGTTTTGGCTATAGCAAAACCACTCTTTTGATTTTTGTTACCATATGCTTGTGGAGGCTGCTTGGACTGCAAGCCTTTTAATTAAAGCCCTGTAAATATTGTTGGAAACTTCAATTTAAATTAAAATAACAAAGTAGAGTAGGAGAGTGGAAAAAATGACACACCTGATGAAATCCAGGTTCTCTTGTAAGAGGAATCCCAAGCTCAGAAATACAGGCATGGAGCCTATCATCGCTGCCAAACAAGTGAGAATAGCGCTGTAAACAGGCATCCTCCATGTTATTCAAAGCCTCCGCCAGAGGATAGCTGATGGCGATGCCACCACCACCGAAAGCCATGCTGTGACTGAAGTGCGTATTGGCAGAGTGGCTCTCGGAGGAGCTCCCAATGTAATGCATCTCAGAGGGGTCATACTTACTCAGAACCTTCATCAAATTATGGGCATTGAAAATCGTATCATCGTCCCCAAGAACAAACCACCGGACATTCTGCAAACGGAGCTTAAAAGTCTCCTGAACAATTCTGGCGATCCGAACGCCGGAGGGGTGTCCCGTCGGATTCGTGTAAGAGAAGCGCGAGGTGTCATCGGATAATTTGATGGGCGGCAACGGCTCCGAGGGATCGGCAATCCCGGGATCTTCGTCCAACCAAACGAAACCCCGCATTAGGTCGGGATCCCACCAGAGCTTCGCGAACTCTTTGCGCTTAGGCCAGAGGCGAGCCGATCCGCCTATGCCGAACAGAATGTGGTCGAGGCTTAAGCCCTCGGTCACATTGGCTGACAGGGGGAGCCGATCCTCATCTGTTTTTGTTTGGGGGGGAACGGTCTGGAGGGGCTGCCAGGGGAAGGCAAGAGGGCTCCCTTGCCATTCTTGCAGGGGATGCAGCCAACAGGAACGGTGGTTTCTGCCCAATGAAAAAACCAGAGAAAACCATGCGAATGTTGAGATGGTGAGGGACAGAATTAGGACCGCGAAGATGTGGGTTCGACTCTCGCGACATGCCCATCTATTGTACCTGTTTCTGAAGCGATCATGGATATACATCTTCCACTGCTTTCATCTCTGGCTTCTAATTTTCAGAAAACTATAGTGGCATTTTTCTGTTCCTGCGTTTGGGATTTCGTTCACCATTAATATTCCTCCTCTTTCTTCTGCTTTAAAAACCCACAAATTTGTCCGTTCGAATACGGCAGGGGCACGTTGGATTCTCAAAATTGGGATAATGACCAATCAGAGGAGAAAGCCAGCACGATTTTGAACATAAAAATATCAAACCCGTCGATATCAATAGCATTGAAAAGAAAAGAAAAACAGTAACTACAGTACAAAGTCCATTGGAAATGGGCTGTTCCTTCTTCTTTTTAATAATTGATGCTCACATGGCCCCGCTTCGCTTTCTAAACCCACCATTCCTGGGACTCCACCATCACCTTCTAGCTGTAACTGCACTAAACCCTGTCATTTCTAATATATACATGCTTAGGAACACTAAATTTGGTATTAAAGCAAGGTGGCGATTTCATGGGCACCATGTGATCCCTGTTTTAAAATTTTCAATTGAGTAATGAGAAGGCAATGGCAAGATATGTTCTAAAAATTTCAAGGGTTGATTTGGAGTATCAATCATTTACATTTTCATTAATTAATGGCAATGGCAAGAGTTCTAAAAATTTCAAGGGTTGATTTGGAGTATCAATCATTTACATTTTCATTAATTAATGGCAATGGCAAGATATGTTCTAAAAATTTCAAGGGTTGACTTAGAGTGTGAATCATCTACATTTTTATTAATCTTTTTGTTATGGTAAGGGTTGACTTAGAATATGAATCATTTACATTTTCATTAATTAATAATAGTTGATTGTGATGTGTCTTAACCTTTTGTTAATTATATGTGTTGTATAGGAATCATTCAAAAATGTCATTTTCAATGTGGGATCAACTATATGTGTGGAGAAGAGAACACAAACATTTTGAATATTGAGAATGGTGGACACAAGGTGTGTGGAAGAAGGGGTATTCGTAGGGATTTTTAGTTTTATAAAAAGTTTATTTATAATTGACAAGGACTTTATTGGAAGTTGGAGCTATATATCAATGAAGGAAATTTTGACTATGGAACTTTGTTTCCAAGGGTTTTGGTCCATTTTAAGATGACCCAAATTGTTGGATTTTTATAAAATTAGTGAAAGAGGAGGAACATTGCCTTGTTGTAAACATTGCCCTCGCTAGAAATGGAGCGAATTGAGTGTCCCTTATATATCATTGATACAAGGAATGTGAATTGCAATTGCATATATAGCATACCTACTCATGTTGAAATTGAATGTTGTTTATAAATGATTTTAGCGCGGAGGCCTTCAACGATAACATGAGACAAGTTTCCCAACCTATAAATTCCACGAGTTGGGTAACAAGTTGCACATTGTTTTCCCCTTGTAGGCTTACGGTTTGGATAACAAGTTATTTATCATTTTCCCTTTTTTGGCATGCTGCATTTTATGGGTTCCCTTTATAGGGATTGAATTATAGTATGTATAGATATACAATATGTGGTTGTCGTTCCCTAAATCTTTGTGCATATTACCTCCAGTATTCTCACTAACTTGTGTGTATGTGTATCACTCTTAAAGGTTCAATGCTTTAATCCTTGATATTCGTCATCAAATTTTAATTCCTTTGTGAAAAAATGGACAAGCAAGAAGAAGAAGTTAGAATATTGGCACATAGGAGGTGTGAAATTGAAGCAGCCTTGACATGCATCAACGTTTATTTAGGTACCCATTTATCCCCTGTTTTTCACATTTTTGTCCAATATTATTAATTGTTATCTACTACTACTACTATTATATAGTATTTTTGGGATCCACAATCCACCACACATACTTTGACATTATTAAATCAATTTAGATCCATCTTAATCCAAGATCTATCAAGCATTTGTTAGGCCCCTCGTTTTGAATTTTGGAGACAACCACATTGTAGCAACAAGAAGGGACAGAATGGTGCAGACTTGGGAAACATAATAGATGGGAGTCATGCCACATGGATGTTATAGCACAAAAGTCCACACCTATGCATTTCGGCCATGGCCTAACCCTTTCCCTTGGCTTGCTAGACAAATTCCCAACTTGCCTCATGCAAATCATCTAGAAAACATGTATTTTGCATACATCTGCGATCTCCTTTGATGTAAAGTGTGGACATCTGTGACTTCTTAGTGTAACACCCGCGGACGCCCTAAAAAATAATTAAAAATAAAATATTTCTGAGTTTTCGGGCGGGGTTTTTCAATTGGGCTTGTTTCCCAACATCCCCATGCCCGTACAAAACGGATTCCAACTTCCCTAACCCCTTGGGGAAGATATAAAAGCACCATTGAGGGTTGGGATGAGGACAAATATTTTGATGCAAGGTTATGTTGTTGAGATTTAGCAAGTTTCCTTAATCCTTTCATGCTTTGAGTAGTATCCCCTAACTTGGAAACTCCTTTTCCAGTGTTACTTACTCTCTGATATAGCCATAAGTTGTGCTCCTATCCTTATTGGGTGATGTGAGGAAGAGCCTAGTTGTTGAGTTGATGCTCAAAGGACTTGTGGAGGAACCCGAGCGATTGGCTTTGAAGCTAGGACGAGAGACAGAATAGATTGTAACCAACTTTCATATATTGTCAATAATATAAGAGATCTCTTTCCCTCTTATATTGTGTTCATTGCAATGTTATATGTTGTTATTGTTCATATACGCTTTGATTTATACACTTGATATATGCTTCTTGAACCTATAACTACCTTGTTGAAGCATTATCTTGGTTTATTATTGTAGGATGGTTTTGGCGGAGACCAAGAGCTCTTCAAGAAACTCGAGCAGAAATCAACATCAAATGAATGGTTTAAGGTGCAAGTCTTCTCCTTTCCCTTCTCTCTCATAGTGAAAAAGTAGTTATTTCTTATTTCCATGTTTATTTGTGAGGGTAGATTTATGTCTTCTTATTTCGGTCTTGCACTGATGTGACTTGACCCAAAGTCACAGGGGAAATATCATGTCAACAGAATTGGCGATCATACGCAGGAGTCTCCTAGTTTGGGTCAATTTGTTTAGGGTCCCTTGCTTGTTGCTTGCTTTGTTGTGTTTTATGTATTTTCCGAGTTTTTCATAGAGCTTTAGCTTCTCAAGACTTGTTTTCAAGTTCTGGAAGCCCTCTTCTCTGAAGTGGCTTTTTTAATTTCTAAAATTTTCAAGCCATCCACGTGTTGCATCTCTACAGCCCGCGGACATCTGTGTTTTTCTCTTCTACAGCCTACGGATATCCACGAGCTTCATTGCACACAGTCGTGGACCTATGTTAAAGTTGAGTTTTTGAAAAAAATCTCTTATGTTTATGGGTTTGGTGTTTGCTTTGGTCAGTCCCCTTGAGTGTCATGAGTCCCTTTCTGGCTCTTCTCTGTTCTGAAAAAGTTTATGATATAAAAAAAAAAAAAGATTTTGCTTTAGTTATTGTGTATAAGGTTTGTCAAGTAGATAGGAAGGTCAACTTTGCTGGTTTGATTGAACTTTCAGTCTCACTGAGTCTTTAGTGGTTTCCTGGTTGAGCGCTTTCTGTCTCTGTACCTGCTTTTCCTTGTTTCAAAAAGAAAAATTCCAATTCTTTTTTTTTATTTCTTTTGTAAATGAAAAAGAACAAAAATATGCTTGCTTGCTTACATCTCCTTTCTTGAACCCTTGCCTCTCATCATTACAAGAAAAGAGTTAGTTATTTAGTATTCAGATAGTTGCATTTCCATAGCACTTTGGTAGTGGTAGCCTTTGATTGGAAAAAGAAAAGAATCTAGTGGTGCAAGTTTTGCATTCTTGTTTGCATTTAGGTTTCTGAAAATAAAGTTGTAGTGTGCATTTCAAAGTGTCTTAAATCTTGCATTCAAAATGTTTTGCTTTCATTGAAAAGAAAGAGAGTTTGGTTTGTAAGCATAGTTGCATCCATTTTTCATTTGAAGAAACTATTGTGTTCTTATTTTGCATTTCTTTTGGAGTGAGTCAGAACATCACCAAAGTTGCATCCACACCCTTTTTAAGTAAAGAACAACCCATTAAAATGAATGCTTAAATAAAATCCACTAATTTTCATTTTTCTAGGGTGAACGAACAAATTTAGGCTAGGGCCTTGGTGTAGGTTGGAGAGTAAATTTCTCTAGGGCCACTAAACCAACATAGGTGTCTGAGATAGGGAGTGAAGAATCCAGTTGTCGTATAGCCTTAGTCCGAAATCTCCTCTAACACGGGAGTAAAATAGGAGGTCACGTAAGGAATAGTCGAGGATATTCCCCTCCAGAGTTAGATCGAGCGTAGTGGAGAGATCGTGTATTGGGAGATTTGATCGTACCTATACCTCCATGAGAGGCGGTGCTTTTGAGGCTTCGAGCATTGCTACCCTTCCCACACGTTCGATCTCGATTGTCAACTGTACCCATCGGGCGTCGATTGCGAGCTGGTAACCATAGTTGCTTCTCCTAGGTACATCAAAAGGTGACTACAGGTATTTTTCATAGTACTTGGGGCAGATTTTACATCACATGTTTCAGTATTGTTGGAGGGTGCCTCGCGAAGTGAGAACACTTACATTGGATAAGGATGATCTATGGAGGTTAGGATAACTATCTCTCATACCTTCATGCGTTGGCCCATGAGACTTAATCAACCCGTGCCTTCATCTAGAAGGGCCCAAGCCCACTTTGTTGTTATTCTGGTCCCAAGACTTAATCCATTTGAGTCAGAATCTTAACAAAATTGTTTGTGTTTGTCGTGTCTTCTAGGGCTTTGTATTAGTGTGATTGGTGAACCTAGTTCAACTTTAGGGACGAGTAGATTGTCACTGAAATTTGATCACTCAAAGTGGTTGATCAACCGCCCCTAAGATCGAGGAGAATTCAAGGCCTTCCACCCCAGGAAGAGGTTAGAAATAATTCTTCTCCACCTCCACAAAGACATCGGCTTGATCTGTCCAACAATTTCCTATCAGTCGGTCAGATCGAGATTGTAAACATTGACCTTTCATAACTTAACGTTTCAGAACCAGAGGAGTTAATCCTTGAGGATCTTGGAGCTGAGGAATTCGATCTGCACTTTAATCCTCTGTTATTTGGGACTTTTCCATTACCAATCGTACAAGTTCCACCTCCCATATCTGACCTCATTGATAGTATCCCTCTCCACTGTGCCACTATGGACGACACTCCGCCAGTCTCAGGGTCAGGAGCCCACGCAACTCCCACCTCAACGATAGTCACTGAGGGAATCTTTCCTTCTGGTATGTCAAACCAAACGATGGGTGTGATTCAGTCCACCATCACCACGTCGACCAACAACATTGCCTCGTCAGTCGTTGGTCCCACTCAAATTTCGAGTGCAACCACATCGTTTTCATCAACAACAAATTCTTTTTCATACGGAATGTCATCAATAGACGTGCTTAATGCGTTGGCTAGTTCTCAGCCAGTGTCTTAGTCTTCAAATGTTGGTGCAGGGAGCACTCCAACTCCTTATCAAGCCTTTTCTTGGGGCAGAGGTCACATTCCTCCGTCAACCCCATTCGTCGGAAGCGGACCTTTCTAATCTTTTGACCCTAACCGTGCATGGGGTTGGGGCGCATCTATGGGTAGCATATCTCAATACACTAGTATGTCGTCTACATCGACCCTATTCACACTTTACGGTGGGTTCGGAAGTAACCCCTTCACCACATCCGCAGTGTCGGCAGGGGGAAACCCCTTCCAAGGTCAATCCATACCCTAGCATGGACCTTTATCTTCACTAGGGGCGCCATTGGGGAGTACTCCTCTCCAAGGCCAGTGGAATCCCTCTCAAGGGATGTCACAAGGGGGCAACCCCTTTCCCGATCAGTCTACCCCTTTGCCAAGATTTTTTCCCTTCCATGGGGGGTTCGTTGGGGGAAACCCCGATTTTTCTCTCAACAACCAGATGGATGGAAGATTTCTTCCATTCAACCAGGGGCCACAAGGTTTTATCCCAAGCTATGGTTCAACCGCAAACTCTTACTAGCAACCTAGCACTAGTTTCAACCTAGGACCTTTTTTTCAGGTTGTCAATCAATCAATGATGTAGCCTCGACTACCATTTATGGCAACACTGCATTTCCCAGACTTATCCAAGTTGATGAATGATCCTAGGCTTGTGGCCCCAACCAAACTACCCTCGGACATACTCAAGTTTGAAGGGAAAAGTGGCGAGGATCCACAAGACCATGTAACGACGTTCCACTTGTGGTGTTCATCCAATTCGCTTAATGACAATTCGATTTGATTTTGTTTGTTCCAACATACTCTTACCGGAGGCGTTGCCAAGTGGTACATTAAACGTGAGAGGGGAAGTACTCAACTTTCGGTGATTTAGCCATGGTTTTCCTAAACCACTTCCAACTCTCTGTCCGGTACGATGCCAGGACAAAATTGCTAGCCAATTTTGAGCAAGATAAGGCCACACACATTTCTAATCACATATGAGAATTGAGGAGAAGGAATAGCTTGATTAAAGCTATGGTCCACTTGATTTACTCTTGGAATGGTTCCTGAAATCCCTACTCCCATACATTTTGAAAGATGTTGTGACTTCGGGAGTGTTTTTAGAAGAACAAGCTATCTTTCAGGTGAAACATCTAGAGCTCGTATACTCTCAATCGGGCATGCTCTATGAAATTATACCAGATGCATTGTGATCTACTCTCGACTTGGAAAAGCCAAAGTGTAACCCGCATGCCGATGGCATAGTGGGTTCTGCTCAAACGAAAGCCGCAAAACTGGCTACAAGCCAAATGTAAAAACTTGTTATTCAACAACCTATGGTTGGTTCAACCTCTAGCTCAACCACCCCCACCACCCAGTCTTTCGATGTACATTATGTGCAAACAAAGACTTCGAAGGTTCCTCAACGACCCAGAGAGAAGAAAAAAAGAAAGGGTAAGAGAGGTAGTGGGGGTAATAACAAAAAATATGATAAGAATGTTGAGTGGGGGGGGATATGAAAAAAGGAAGGTGAAATTTCCATGCAAGCTTTGTGATGAAGATCACCTTACACATCGGTGCCCATAGATGGAATAAGCCCAACATCTTATAAAGTTGAATCAACAGTAACAACCTGTTGTGTTGAAGAATCCCTTTCCATAAGGGCAGAATTTGCAAGGTGGTTCTTCCAACTTCAACCCACAAGGGGGAACTTCAAGTACGCCCTCGTCTGATGGATGCCAAGGAGTGGTGAATATGCTTAGCCATTTGAGGCTAAAGGATGTATATTTATCGACAAGATCTTGGAGTTATGATAATCGAGAGTCGACCGAGAAGGGTAAGAAAGCTTTAGAGGATCAGGTCCCTCTCCACATAGAGAATATTGACAAAGAGACAGCGTTGCACATACTTAAGGGTGTCTATAAATGGGCAACACATAACCCAATGCGAGAGTCACCCCCAATTATTCGATTGTCGAGGATTTGACTCAGATGTCCTATGCAATGTCCATTTTAGAGGTGCTCCAAAGTTTCCCCTCAGAACATGTTGCATTATTGTCTTCCATAGAAGTTGTTGATTCCTCTAGTAAGCTCATGATGAAGTTTGATGCTATTGACTTGAGGCCCCGCCTTCCATATCACATGGCTTTCCAGATTGGTGTTGTTTGCAACAATCTTTTGGTTAGGAGAACCATTGTCAACGAGGGTGCTTCGATGTGTGTAATGCCCTTGTCATGTTGGAAAGCTATCGGTTCTCCTGAGCTTAACCCCTCTCCTACCCTTTTGATTGCCTTCGATGAACAATTTTTTTGACCTCATGATTTTATTCCTTCTTGTCTAGTTACATTGGGGGAGGAATTCATATGCGTGGAGGTTGAAGTAGTCGATGCGTCATTCGAATATAATTTGTTGTTAGGAAGGAGTTGGACATATTCCATGACGTTTTTCGTCTCGATGGTATTTCAGATTATATGCTTTCCCCACGAGGGAAGAATTGTGACCATTGATCAGGTAGCGTCCAACCTTTCTGATGTGACAGCTAGCCCTGGGACTGTTGTCCCCTGGAACGAAAACTCTCAGGCGACAACTGAGAATATTGGTTTTGGAATCTACCCTTTGCTCTTGGGATCTTTTGATTTTTCCGCATTAATTTCGTATGTTTGCGCCACTCCAGTCGGCTTCCAAAAGATGAGTTCTAGGACTTCCATCAATAGGGTCGCTTCGTTTAAAATGTTGTATATTCATGACCCTCAGATGTTACCCTCGTCATCTGTTTCGGTTGAAGGTCGAGTCCATGTCAGGATGGATGAGCTCTTCTCTGCAGATGAAGTGGCTTATCAAGCCATTAAGCAAGCCACGACAGACCCAGATCAAACTCCCTTGGTCATGGAGGAGGATGATATTTTTCTCGATCTTGTTCAGGCTCAAAAACTCTTCAAGCTCCCAAGACTATCTAAACATCGTCTTGCCATCAGATGAGGCTATTATTGAGGCAGTGGTCGGAGCTGAAAATATTTGGGGTGATATACATCATAGATCATATTTCCTCCCTGAACTCAGTCGCGTAGAGAATAGAGAGTTTAAGTCAGTTATCGTTAAAAGTGTTGATAGGACAATCAATCCCTTGGTCGGACATGGTGTTTACGCCGAAGGAAATATGGCTAATATATCAGAGACGATCTCGATCAACATCTCTAGGAATCTCGATGTCATCGAAAATGTCTTCATCGAAGCAAAATGATCACAAGATGAGATCGTTCAGTACACAACACTTTTTAACGAGTTTTGAGATGTCTTTGCATGGTCTTACAAGGAAATGTCTGGCATCGATCCTCGGATCGTTCAACACGAAATTCAAGCCTATGAAAATGCAAAGTCGGCTCGACAAAAGTTGAGACTTGTAAACCTTAGGAAGGTAGCGACAATCAAAGAAAAGGTGGAAAATCTTCTTCGAGCTTCATCTACCCCGTGCCTTTGATGGAATGGGTTTCCAACTGTAATATCCATAGGCCAAACCCAATTGTAATGTAAATGAAAATGTACTTAAGCCGGTGAGCTGTTTGATATCATTTTGTATGCACCTTTCATGGTATAGTGTGCGCATGTACTGCGCAGTAAAATGATGAAGTGTGCACATTTTAGGATACCGTGCGCAGAAACTTAAGTGCGCGCGATTTTGAGGCCAGGGAGCCTTTGTGTATATGTTGTGTTTTATAGGTTGGTGAGTCAGTTATTATAAACTAGGAGGCTTATGTTTGTATTAGGCCAGAGAACCTAGATGCTAAAGGCCAGTGCGCCTATTTTTGTATATTTCTCATCATTAATATAAAATACATCGATGTGCGTAGACCGACCACAATAAAAGAGTATGGGGGACTAAACTCCAGTAGTTAGGAAAAGCGGGGGCTAAAAGTTAAGAAAAAGGGCTAAGCTAGGGAGCTTAAGCCAAAAAGGAATATTATATTAATATTTCTTAAAGTATAAAGTATGGGTAATTATTTTATCCTAAGTTCCAAAGTTGGGGACAAGTGGGCCAAAGTAGCTCCCAACGTGACAGTGTCAAGTTGGGGACATGCATACATATTGTTTGGACTTAGTTCATTTTCCAAGATTCCTTCGATCATTCAGTCATTCCATGAGCATTCACTCACTCACTTAGTTGTCCTACGTACCTTCATGTCATTGTACTTGAACCTGTATCCATACCCATACCTGTTTGGGTAGTTGGTTAGCTTGGGAGATGGACTGAAGAAGCGGGTTGTCAGGCCCGTGGGATATTGAAGAGGCGGGTTGTCAAGCCCATGGGATATTCAAGAGGCGGGTTTTCAGGCCCGTGAGCAATCTCTCTAGGTGAGAGAATTGTCGGGAATTGATTTCCTAAATGTGCTAAACTGCAGCTACAGGGCTCTGAGACTTCCTATCTGGCATGTTGCTGAAGCCCAGAAAGGAAGTGGGGAATCCAAAGGACTGTTAATCAGAGAAGGGGCACACTTCCTGGGGTGGGACATGCATGTGGGGAATGAGGGACTGCAGGTTGTTCGTTTGAGTTGGCACCTGTGACATAGTCTTTCCTATTTCTATGATACATTAGCCTGGTTAGGAATTCCTTTACCCGGGTGGAGTTTAGTCCCAGCTCGGGGGTGACCCATTGTTGAGAGTGATGAGCAGTGTGGTCTAAGGCTAGGAGGTTCGTGGAAGGTCCACACGCAGTTGGTGATATTCTTACCAATATAAGTGTCAATTGTGTGATAAATTTACATGTTGCATTGTCATTTACATGTTTATTTTTATGGGTTTATCCTATGTGTGTTTATAATTGTCTTTATATTTATGGGTATTGCCTGTATATGTTGCAAGTGTATGTTTACTGTTATTTCAATATGAATCTGTGCATTTACATAATATATTTGTCTGTTTATGTTATATATATAAATTTATGCAAGAGTTCTGTGTGTATATGTTTTAATTGCATGTAGTTCGAAAAATTTATGTGGCATAGCTCAGTTGGATGCTAGGTATGTTACAACATGGTATCAGAGAATGAAAGAGTTTTCTGGAGTAGCATGGCTCGGCTTGGGTGGTCGGGGATGTTACACCAACCTAATTTCGGTTGATAAAAAGCAGGGTACAATTCATGTATGCATACATTTCCTGGACTTAGATAAGGCTTGTCCCAAAGATAACTTTTCGATGCCATTCATCGACCAGATCTTAGACGAGTGCGCGGGGAGAGAAATATTTTTGTTTATGGATGGTTTTTTCGGTTACAACTAGATTGAGATTCATTCGGAGGACCAACACAAGAAAACCTTTATATGTCCTGGGGAACCTTCGCTTATAAGAAGATGCCCTTTGGTCTTAAAAAATTTGGTGCTACATTCCAACTGGCCATGATGTTCGCTTTTCACGACTTGAAGCATATAATGGAGGCATACTTAGATGATCTTACAGATCATTCACAAAAAAGAGCCCTACATCTCTTACACCTCCGTTTAGTTTTTGAATGATGTCGTTACTATCGGATTCGATTGAATCTGCACAAATGTATATTTTGCGTGACATCTAGTTCTCTTCTTGGATTCATCATTTCGACGAAGGGGATCATGGTTGACCCCTTAAAGGTTGAGGCAATACTTCAGTTGCCTCTCCCGTGTATGATTAGACAACTTCAGAGCCTGCAGGGAAAGACAAATTTTCTCCAGTGATTCGTGCCGAACTATGCCAGCATTACGAAAGGATTCATGTGCCTTTTAAAGAAAGGGGTCCCATTTTATTAGGACAAAGTCGCACAACATTTGTTCGATGCATTAAATAAAGATTTTGTTTCAACTATTTTGTTGAGTCCCCCCCCCCCGACTGCAATCGAGATTTATTGTTATATTTGGTAGCAACTAAATCTTCGATTTGCATGGTTCTTATTCAAGAAGATGATAAAATCCAAGAGCACGTCATCTATTATTTAAGCCACGCATTGATGGGTCCCAAACTCAAGTATTCACACGTTGAAAAGCTGGCATTGGCCTTCATTCTATCGAGCGACTTTGACACTATATTCTACTGCGTAATACAACCGTTATCACCATTGTTAATCCTTCCCAATATGTTTTGACTATGCAAATTATTGGCGGGAAGTACAACAAATGGATTGTTGTGCTTCAAGAGTTTGATTTGGATTTTGCATCCGTGAAGTCCAAGAAGTCTTTAGTCTTCGTCGAGTTAATGTCGGAGTTCTCAGTTGAGAATGAGGAAATTTGTTAGGGACCTAACCTCCCTAACCCCTCACATAGGTAGAATAATATAATTCCATGTAATAAAGGCCAATATTAATAAGGCCTAGCAATAAGGAAGAATAAGTAAAATGTAAGAAGACCGAATAGAAGCTTCCGCTTCTAGAAGGATCTTCCTCTAGATGGTTCTTTTGGATAGATAGATTTAGTATAAATAGAAGTAGAGGGTATGAGAAATCTTGTCTTGGATATTATTGTAATAGAGCTCTGCTCTGTTGAAGGTTGCCCCCTCGAAGAGGCAAGTGAACATTGCTCTCAGTAATGAAAGTGCTCTTTTTGGTGTTATTCTAGTATTATTCGGGTATTATTGTGTTATTGTTTTGGTTATATCATTGTTTCTCTGCCATTTCTAGCTAATTATTTTTATTCTGCATACTATTTTATATCTGGAATACTACAAGTGGTATCAGAGCACCTTCCTCAGCAAAAAATTGTGGGTTAATTTTATTTTTTTCAGGGTAGAGATGTATTCCGACGTCTTAAAGCTATACAGATCTGTCATTGCGCGCATAAACCCACAGTTGGGGATTCATACATGCATGAAATACAAGTGGTACTTAAGCGCACATCTATTGGCCACCCTTGTAACCCATGTTGGTACCCCTTCGAGTGGTAGCACATCAGACAACACATGTATATGGATCGACCTAGATCTCTTGAATCCCTCCATAGATAAACCAATCGGCTGCCTGACTGCTATAGTGCCACCGAGAACAACACTCGGGAAGATACTCTCTAGTACCTGGGTAGTTTAGTAGTACGGATAAGGGTACGGTCTAGCCTCCTTAGTTGGTGCCCTGATATATTGGGTCGAGTACTATTGTTGGACCCCGCACGTATATCAGAGAGCTATAGCACAGGGAAAACCCTTGTCTGTAGAACCCTTGAATTCCCTAACCCTTGGGACAAAAACAAAAACAAAACAGGCAAGATCTATTGTGTCGCAACTGTGTCTTCTACATTCGGGTTGAGAAATTACTACACATTTCTTCCTGTTAAGCATTTGGGCATTTTTTGATTGCAGTATTCTTTAGGCCAGAGTATAACTCTGCAGGACCAGAGTATTCTTGGGTTCCTCTCTTTTCCCCAATTCTAGTGATACCTATCATTTTTAACCCAAATATGTTTTGTGGACCCGACCCATCTCTGACACCCTTATTTGTCTCCTATCCCTTTGGGTCCCCTTTTCTCCCTGATCATAGTGGTACCTATCATTTGACACCCCTTTTTATTAGTGGTCCCACCCACCCCTCCAAACCCCTTTTGTTTCTCTTATACCATTTGCCTACTCCTTTGTCCAAAGGACTACCACACAAGCCCAATACCTCAATGCCTTGATTGTCGACAACCATCAGAACAAGGATGCCATCAAGCAACTCACTTCCAACATTAGCTCCATCAATTCAACTATTAAGCTCCTCAAGGACAAATGTTCCCACATCAAAGACCTCAAGGAACAATGTTTCCACATCAAAGACCTCAAGGAACAATATTCCTACCTCAAAGACCCCAAAGAACACTTCCTAGGCCATTCCCAAAACCCTTCATGTTCTGAACAACCATTTTATCAAGATGACCATGACTCTTCCCATTACCAAGGCCCTCATACAATCCACTTTTCCCGAGACCTCTACTCTCCTAGACTTGAGGTGAACAAATTTGATGGATCGGATCCTATAGGCTGGGTCACCCAAATGGAACATTATTTCTCTTTGCATGGCATTACTGATGATTTAGCCAAGCTTCGTTATGGTGTCCTACATTTGGATCCGGAACAATGGCAATGGTGGCAATGGTGAAAAAAGGCACGCCAATGGTATCTTGCTTGGACATGGTTTGTGGCCGAACTTTATGATCACTTTGACTCTGACACCCACCATTTAGTCTGTTTGACTAAGTTAAAGCAGTTCGGGACAGTGGAAGACTTTATTGTCGCATTTGAGCACTTGTCTTTCAAAACAGAGGGCATGCCAAACACTTTTTTAAGGGAATGCTTTATCAGTGGCCTCAAAGATGAAATTTGTGCCCATGTTCTCATGGCACGCCCCCAGACTTGGTTGGAAGCTACTCAACGAGCCAAGGAATCCCAACAGATTGTGTCCTCCCAAACCCGCAAACCCTCCTTTCCTCCTCACTCTAAACCCACCCATTTTTCCCCTTCTGCACCTCCCCTCAAGATCCATAAATTAACTAGGGCTGAAATGGATGAACATCAACTCAAGGGTCTTTGTTATAATTGTGATGACAATTTTTTTCCTGGGCACAAGTGTAAGGAACAAAATATTTTTATGGTTGTGACTAAGGATATTTCTGAAGAAGATGTTGTTCCTCCACCTGTGGAGGAACTACCATCATCATCTGACCTCACCCCACTCTTTGACCCACCCAAAGTTGAACCAACGATTTCACTTAATGCTCTCACTGGCTTCTCTATTCCCATACTCTCAAATTAATTAGTTACATCAAAAATAGGAAATTCATCATTCTTGTGGACAGTGGTAGCACCCATAACTTTATTCATCGCCTCATTTCCCAAGAAGTCAATTGTTACTTCTGTGAAATCAATAATTTTCAAATCATGATTGCCAATGTTGGTTCCATGAAATGTGGGGGACGATGTGCAAATGTGTGACTCCAAATTGGTCAGTATCACCTGAAATCCCATATGTTTGCTATAGACATGGGTGGATGTGACATTATTCTTGGTGTCGAATGATTATGTACTCTCGGCCCCATTCTCATGGATTTTAAGTAATTAACCATGCAATTCCAACAGGAGGGACAAAAATATAAGTTCCAAGGCATCACAGTAGGCTCCCTTGAGATCATCAGTTCCCATCGCATGAAAAAGCTCCTCAACAAAAAGTCATTCAGGAATTATCGCCCAACTCCACTCCATTCATGTTGTTGAGACACCTTCGGTGCATCCTGACCACAAATCTATCCTCTCCTGCCACATTCCAGTTTTACCATGACCTATGAAAGGGTCAAACGTTATTTTTTTTCCGGGAGGGTATGAAACATGACATCCACACCTTTGTGGTTGAATGTGAGGTTTGTCAACGCAAAAAGGGAGAAAGTGTCAAAGCTCTAGGCACACTCCAACCACTTTCGATTCCCCTTGCTATTTGGAGAGATATTTCTATGGACTTCATTGTAGGCTTACCTAAATTGGGTAATAAGTCAGTCATCATGGTGGTCGTCGATCGTCTTTCCAAATATGCTCATTTTTGTGCTCTTCAACAGCCATTCACAGCCACCATAGTGGCTCAACTCTTCATGGATAATATATTCAAGCTTCATGTCATGCCTAATTCTATTATCTCTGACAGAGACCCCACTTTCACCAGCTATTTTTGGCAAGAGTTGTTCAAGCTACAGGGCACCCAACTGCATCTCAGCACTGCCTATCACCCCTAGACAGATGGCTAGACGAAAGTTGTCAACAAGTGTTTGGAAACATATTTGAGGTGTTTTGCATCCGAGCAGAAAAATTAGTGGGCTCAATGGTTACCCCTAACTGAATGGTGGCACAACACATCTTACCATACAACTACTCTCATGACTCCTTTTGAAGCAGTCTACGACCAAAAGCCCCCATCAATTCTCTCCTATATGCCAGGGGTGTCAAAGGTTCAGGAGGTTGACACAAATATTATAGTCGGGGAGGCTATTCTTCGTGCCCTCAAAGACAATTTGGTCATGGCTTAGAATCACATGAAGCAACAAACAAATAAAGGTCATTTTGAATGCCATTTTGTTGAAGGGGACCAGGTATTTCTTCGACTACAACCTTATCACCAGACTTCCCTCAAAGCTCACCACTGTCAAAAACTTGCGCCCAAATCGTATGGTCCTTATTGAGTGCTCAAGCATGTGGGATTAGTGGCCTATCCATTGGCTCTACCTAGTCAGTCGAAGCTCCATCCTATTTTTCATGTTTCCTGCTTAAAGAAGGTGATTGGAAATAAGTGCCAAACTCAAACTAGTCTTCCTGAGTTGGATGAAGAAGGTTCCATATGCTTGCAGCCACAAGTAGTCTTAGCCCAAAGAGAGCGTCATCTTCGTCAACGCACCATCCAGGAAGTGTTAGTTCAATGGAAAGACACACCTCCTGAAGATGCCACCTGGGAGTCGACCACCATTCTACAACAATTCCCTCATCTGAATCCTTGAGGACACGACTGTTCTTCAAAGGGGAGGGCATATTAGGGACCTAACCTCCCTAACCCCTCACGTAGGCAGAATAATATAATTCCATGTATTAAAGGCCAATATTAATAAGGCCTAGAAATAAGGAAGAATAAGTCAAATGTAAGAAGACCTAATAGAAGCTTCCGCTTCTAGAAGTATCTTCCTCTAGATGGTTCTTTTGGATAGATAGATTTAGTATAAATAGAAGTAGAGGGTATGAGAAATATTGTATTGGATATTATTGTAATAAAGTTCTACTCCGTTGGACGTTGCCCCCTCGAAGAGGCAAGTGAACATTGCTCTCAGTAATCAAAGTGCTCTTTCTGGTGTTATTTTGGTATTGTTATGGTATTATTGTGGTATTGTTCTGGTTATGTCATTGTTTCTCTGCCATTTCTAGCTAATTATTTTTGTTCTGCATACTATTTTATATCTGTAATACTACAAAAGAGAAATGACATAATCATTTCTAGATGAGAATGTTTTCCTCATCTTTTCATCTAACACATGGTATGGGGATATTCTTACATATCTCTAGACTTTGAAGTTCAGTCCAAACTGTTCACGAGACAAGTGACAACGAATTAGTCACATGGCCAAAAACTACCTCATTATCACAAACATGTTGTATCGGCGTGGGGTGGATTTGATTCTTTGTCGTTGTTTGACTTTTGAAGAAGGGGAGGTTGTGTTAAATGACTGCCATGGTGCAACATGTAGTAGTCATCGATCTGGGTTGGTGAAAACCAAAAATATTCTACGCACTAGGTATTTTTGGCACACGATCTTCAAAGATTATATTGAGGCCATCAAGAAATGTAACCCGTGTCAAATCTTCACTAAGAAAATGTGTGTCCATCCCACTCCCATGTTTCCCATAATTATTCTTAGCCCTTTCACCAAGTGGGGGGTAGATTTTATGACACGCCACCCAGTTTTTGCTAGGGGGCATCGTTACATTATCGTGGTCGTCGACTACTTCACCAAGTGGGTTGAGGCTATGCCAAAATTTGCTAACAATAGGGAAACTGCAACACTTTATATTTTTAATCAGATCATAGCTAGGTTCAGGGTTTTGAAGGAGATTTTCACTGACCATTCCAGTCACTTTTAGAACCGCATGATGACTGAATTAGCATCAAATTTGGGCTTTAGGTATGAGCATTTGTCTCCCTACTATCCTCAGGCCAACGACCAGGTTGAAGCCATAAATAAATCATTAAAGGCGATATTGAGAAGAACGGTTAACTCAACCTGAACGAATTGGCACTTGATGCTATATCCAACATTATGGGCTTACCGGACCTCAGTCAAAACTGCTATTGTTTTTTCACCTTTCCAAATCATCCATGGAGTGGAAGAAGTTTTGTCGATTGAATGTGAGATCCCTTCATGAAAAATCGTGGTCGAGCTTCTTCCTGATACGACATAGCTCGAGGAGCACCTAGTCTATCTCGAACATCTTGATGAGCAACGTTGAGTTGTACCCTTAGCAAACAAGGCGCACAACAAGCGCGTCAACTCTCAGTATGGTAAATCCGTTCATCCTAGGGTTTTCTCCGAGGGAGACCTTGTGTTGGTCTATGACCAGGATAAGGAACCCCTGGGGGTAGGTAAATTCATCCCATGTGGTACAACCCATATGTTGTGTGACGGGTGTTGGAGAAAGGATCTTATGAACTCGTGGATTTTGAAGGTAATGTGCTTTTGGAGCCCAGAAATGGGCTCTATCTTAAGAAGTACTACGCTTGAGCCCAAAGGCTCGAACACTAGCACTTTTTGTAACTATTGTCTATTTTGTACATAGTTTTGTTTAGAGTTTTTTTGCCTCCTTGTTGCATTAGTGATTGTTGTGATTCTGCTATGTGTCAAATGCCTAAAGATTTGTTGGTCTACTTTGGATTTGCAGACGACGCTAATTTCCATACTCAACATTTAACATCCATAGTGTGGGTAATCCATTCGCCTTTCAACCAACTGGTGTCTGCTGGAGGTGTGTGTCTCGGGGTGACTACTAACAATGTGGTCGAGTATAGCACGGTTGTTGAGCTTTTGCGAGATGCATTGTCACATGGCATTAATCACCTTCAAGTGTTCTTGGATTCACATTTGGTGGTCTCGCAATTGAATGGTCTGTATAAAACACGTGATCCAATGTTGTTACAACTTTTCCTTAGGGTACATCTTATGGAATGTTCATTTGATGTTATTACTTACGAGCATGTTCCTAGGAGAGTTAATGAACTAGCCGATGCCTACGCTAATTATATTTTAGATTGGCATTTACATCACCAGTAATGTAAGCACACACATTTACATGTAAATATTTGCATTTGCAAGTAAAACACATAAAAGGTATATAAAACACAAAAAGATAATATATATATATCAAAATGAGATACATAAGTATAAAATTTGGGGTCTCGAACCCCTAGATATAATGTCATATAAGTACAAAAAATGGTCCTATGAACACATAATGTATCTATGCATGAGGTCGATGGACTCTGTCTGTTAGGATTTGATCCCAACCCCTTTCCATGGTTTAGTAGGATACATTTTCTATGTAATAAAGACCGACATTAGTTAATAAGACCTAATGAATGAAAGATAATAACTCAATGTAAGAAGACCTAATAGAAGCTTCCACTTCTAGAAAGATCTTCCTCTAGAAGTTTCCTTAGAAGGTAGAATTAGTATAAATAAGAGTAGGAGGCATTGGATATTTTTGTCTTGGAGATGATTGTAATAGAGCTTTTCTCTGTTGGAGGTTTCCCCCTCAAAGAGGCAAGTGAACATTGTTATTATTAATAAAGGTTCTCTTTCTGGTGTTATTATGGTATTATTTTGGTATTGTTATGGATATATCATTGTTGTTTTTCCATTGCTTGCTAAATATTTTTATTCTTCATATTATATTATATCTTGAATATTGCAAGTGGTACCAGAGCCCTTTCCTGGGAAAGCCTTGTGGGGTAACTTTTTTTCTAGGGTAGAGATGTATTCCGACGTCTTTAAGCTACAAAGATCTGTAGTTACCCATATAAACTCATGGTCATGGAGTAATACACACGTGAAATACAAGTGGTTCTTAAGCACACATTTGTTGGCCACCCTTGTAACCCATGTTGGTACCCCTTCGAGTGGTAGTGCATTAGACAACACCTATATATGGGTTGGCCTAGGCATCCTGAAAGCCTCCGTAGATAAACTAATTAGCCACCTGACTGTTATAGTGTCACCGAGAACAACACTTGAGAAGCGACTCTCTAATACTTGGGTAGTCGGGTAGTATGGCTAAGGGCACGGTCTAGCCTCCTTAGTTGGTGCACTGAGATATTAGGCCAAGTACTAGTGTTGGACCCCGCACGTATATAAGAGAGTTATAACACAAGGCAAACCCTTGATTGTACACACCCTGCAAACCCTAACCCTTGGGACGACAACAACTGATCTATTGCACTACAAATTGGCCCATGTCAAAAAAATTCGTTGCAGAAACACTCCATGCTGACATTTTATTATTAATGAGAGTTTTTTAATTCTGCTACTGCAGAAGTATTCAGGGCAGAGTATAACTCCACAGGAGTAGTAAAAAAAAATATGGGGCCCATCAACCCCCTTATTTGTAACCTAGTCCATTGCATTCCTCTCTTCATTCTGATCGCAATGGTACCCTTCACTTTTAATCCTTTTTGTTTTCTTCGCGGTCCCACCCCTTTCCGAGACACCCTTGTTTGACACATTGATCCAGGTGGATATCGGGGGCCACCCACCTTTTCCAAATGGCTCAAAACAGTTTTCTGGCCATTTTGGCAATTTACTATTTTTAGCAGGTTTTCACTTCCAGGGCCATTTTGAGGGCCTAAATGAAGTTTTTTCGAGAT
>SNQJ01S0014781.1:121860-135650 GCA_010110895.2 Picea sitchensis
ATTCCCGATTATTGTAAAAAGGCCTCCAGAGCCTCATTGTAACCATCTTCTTGCGAATGCGAGTAGCCGTCACATCTCTTCTCAGAGATAAGCTGCCACCATTCTAGCGAGTCTTTCACTCTGTATTATTACAGTCTCTGTACATTTCTTTCATTAATAGAAATCGTGTATTACTGTATCTCTATGTTTATGATTGTATCTCTGATATATTTCTGGATATATGCGATATCTCTGTGCATTTCTTTATTATATCTCCGCTCTCATTTCGTGCCGAAAATAATCCGGATCACACCTATCCCATTCGACTCCTCTCTTTGTGATGATCACCTTGGTACATCTCACTTTTTGTGGTCCTGATTTTCGTCCCAACACCTCATCTACTACTGAAGTCGTTGCCATGCCAACCACCTGAGCTCAGACCCAAGAAGACTGGGAGACTAGGTTGTCCCGCTTAGAAATGTGAATGGAATCCGCCCCCAGTACCATACAAACAACAATCAACGACTCCCCCCCAACAACAATCCAAGAAGCCATCCATGAAGCCATCCATGAAGCCTTGCATCCATTCACAAAAGGTAAGCAGATAGAGCCCAATGCAAAGGACCCTTAACATTCCCATTATGAGCATACTCATTCCTCCCACTCCCCTTGGGGTTCTCTACACTCTTGGAATAAGGTGCCCAAAGTTTACATGCATAAATTTGATGGATCCAACCCAACAGAGTGGGTCTCTCAAATGGAACAATACTTCTCCCTCCATAATATTTGGGATGATGAGACCAAACTCCATGTTGGGGTTTTGTACTTGGATCAAGAACGATGGCAGTGGTGGCAGTGGCATAAGAAATGTTATCAAGGCATAGCCACTTGGTGTTAAATTTAGAGAAGCTATTAAGTTTGTTTTCTATTTACTAGATAATGATAGCATATGTAGGATCACTGAGAGAAACACAATCACAAGATACACAACATTTATCCCGGGAAACCTTCAAGGGGAAGAAAACCCAACAAAAACCTCCTTAATATAAATTTCCAATGCAATGCCAAGATAATAAACCAAACACTAGAGAATATCCAACATTGGGCAATGCGCCTCTCTCTTCCTTCTTCCAGCAACTGGCAACTAGAACTTCCTTCAAACTTGCACACTAGATGAGTGACTTTTTTTTGTGAGTGAGCTAATGAGGCACCTTCCACTCTTATTTATATTGGTTGGCACATGCTAGGGTGGTGTCTCTTCATCAAGCAGGGTCGACTTCTTCACTTAGTGGTTAAAACCACTTTAATTAGGCTTGGGGGCTGACTTTTTAATTAACAACATAATATTTAGGGTTTGACCAATCCATAAAAGGGGATTTGGTCTTTTACAAAGCCTGACATGATCAATCCACAAAAGGGGATTGATCTATAAGATAATATCTCAATAATAAGTAGAATACTCTTTGCAGTTACAATATTTTAATACTCCCCCTTAACAAGAAAGGTATTCTACAACATCATGAGGAGAGAGAGAGGGCAGCAACATCTAGAACATTGACTGGCATATCTATAAATCATGGGAAGTTTTTCTCATCATCAATCATATCATCATTCACAGTACGGAGTTGGAATGGCATCATCATCATTTAGCATAAAAGAAATACCAACAACATCAACAACACGAGGCTGGAGCAACATCATCACAACACGAGGCTGGAAAAACAACATCATCACAACACGAAGCTCGAGCAACATCATCATGGGCAACAGAATGAGGAAGGTGTATCAACAACATTTTGTGGTACTATGACAATCCCTAGGGATCTACCTAGGAATCATAAGATTCCCCAGGATATAAATCCTAACAGAGTTACCATGTGGTACTCTAATAGACCGTCCTTACCGGACCTTCGGGCTCTCCCTAGGAATCATAAGATTCCATAGGATTACAAAAATCCTAACAGAGCTACCACTACTGACCACATCTAGCATATACATGCATAGGTACTCTGACAGACTGTCCTTACTGGACCTTCGGGATCTATCCAGGGATGATCAGTCCCCTAGGATATAAAATCCTAACTGAGCTACCCGTTGTTGGTCAGGATACCATAGTATCATCATCATCACTCCCCCTTTCGAGGGAGGTCCTTTTGGACTATACCAAGCTTGTTTAGAAAGTGCTCAAACTTTACACGAGATAGAGGTTGGTCAACACATTTGCAACCTGCTCATTTGTGCCAACATATTGGAGCTTTATGGCTCCCCTCTGCACCATATCGCGAATATAGTGATACCGGATTTCTATGTGCTTCGACTTGTCATGGAACACGATGTTCTTTGTCATCGTTATGCAACTCTGGTTGTCACGTAGAATCAAAGTTGCTTCCATCTCCAGATCAAATAGACTTGTCGACAACTTCCAAAGCCATATGGATTCACAACTAGCGGAACATACAACAATGTATTCTGCTTATGTTGTGCTGAGAGAAATATTGGATTGCTTCCTACTTTGCCATGAAGTCACGGCTGACCCCAGACTGAAACAACATCCTGAAGTGCTCTTTCTGTCAGAAACACTTCCAGCCCAATCTGAATCGATATAATCAAATAGTTTGAAGTCATGATCTCCATTATAATAGAGACCAAAGTCCAATGTACCCTTAAGGTATCTCATCACATGTTTTACAGCAACATGGTAAACACGCTTGGGCTCTACCAGATACTAACTCTAGGTGTTCACAACAAAACATATATTTGGCCTGGTGTTATTCAGATACATCAATGATCCAATGATATGTCTGTACAACGTAACATCAATCAATTATGATGAAGTGTTGACCATGAGATTCAAATTTGTTTCCACGGGTGTGTTCATTGATTTACACTCCAACATATCAAACCTCTTCAGTATTTCAACTGCATACTTCCCTTGGTTAAGGAAGATCTTCTCTGGGCTCTGCCAAACCTCAAGATCTAAGAAATAATACATTAGGCCTAGGTCTTTCATCTCAAATTCTCCAGCGAGCTTCTTCTTACAATTAGTGATAATCTTTTCTTCTCCAGTTAAGAATAAGTCATCCACATACAACTGTAATATAACAGGCTCATCATTCATAACCTTGAAGTAAAGGTTAGAATCAACTTTACTCTTGATAAAACCCAAGCTCGTCAAAAAACTGTCAATTCTTCCATACCAAGCTCTAGGAGCTTGCTTCAATCTATACAAAGCCTTCTTCAACCTGCAAACATGTGTGTTACTGTCTTCAACTTAAAACCCTTGAGGTTGTTCTATATACACTTCTTCTTCAATGACACCATTTAAGAAGGTTGTTTTCACATCCATCTGGTGTAACTTCCACTTCACTTAGCTACAAGGTCTATGATGGTTTTGATAGAAGTGTACCTGGCTACATGAGAAAATGTCTCTTCATATTCAATGCCTTTCTTTTGAGAAAATCCATGAGCTACAAACCTTGATTTACGTTTTTCAATACTTCTATCAACAAATTTTTTTATCTTGTATAACCATTTGGAAGATACCACATCTTTTCTCTTTGGTCTGGGAACTATTTACCATACATCATTCTTTAGAATGGATTGGTATTCTTCTCTCATGGCATCTGCCCATTCTTTCTTTTGAATGGCTTCTTCAAAGTAAGTAGGCTCCTTCTCTATGAGATCACACATCAAAGCCATATAACTAGAGAATGGCTTAGGTTTCTTGACTTATCTCATGGTTCCTTCTGGGGCACCATACTTCTCTCCATCTTGAATAAGTTCCCTCGCCCAAGCTGGATTTATCTTGTGAGAGATTGTCATCTCGGGAGGTTCTTGAGATTCTATCATATCATGACCTTCTTGAATCTCATCATCAGGGGAAATTGTGACTTCCCTCACTGGTTTTGCAACTCTGGGAGCTACAGGCTCTTCTTTATATACTTCTTCAAGCTAGCATCTCCTTGATTTCTTGAGTGTTGCATATTCATCAAAGGTTACATCTCTGTCGATCTCAATATGATGGTAACCTAGTATGTAAATTCTTAAGTCCTTCGAGACCTCATAGTATCCAACAAATATTCTCTTCTTTCCTGAAGGGTCCAGCTTGGTTCTCTTCTCTTTTGGAATGTGTACAAATACTGGACAACCAAATATCTTGAGATGACTTACTTCTAGCTTCTTTTCGGAGAACATTTCTTCGGGGGTTTTGAACCCAAGTGCACTATGGGATAATTTGTTTTGTACATACATTGTTGTTCTTGTTGCTTCTGCCCATAAGTGCATTGGAAGATCTTGATCATGGATCATAGTCTTCACTGCTTCCATTATAGTTATGTTCTTTCT
Organism: Picea sitchensis; assembly: GCA_010110895.2. NCBI lineage: Eukaryota > Viridiplantae > Streptophyta > Pinopsida > Pinales > Pinaceae > Picea > Picea sitchensis. The sequence continues at coordinate 126,184 of SNQJ01S0014781.1, forward strand.
TTCTTCTACACCATTTTGTTGAAGATTGTAGGGAGTGGTGAGCTCCCTCTTAATCCCGACATCTCTACAAAATTTTATGAACTCTTTTGAGGTGTATTCTCCTCCATTATCTGACCTAAGTATCTTGATTTTTCTTTTAGATAGATTCTCTATCAATGCTTTGAATTCCTTGAATTTGCCAAACACTTCATCTTTTGATTTCAAGAAGTAAACCCAAGTCTTGCGAGAATAGTCATCGGTAAATGACACATAGTATACATACCCAGTAAGAGAGCTTGATGGCATTGTGCCACATACATCTGAGTGGGTGAGCTCCAAGACTCCTTCTGCTTTACTATCGCTCTTCAGGAAAGGATTCTTTATGTTCTTTCCATGTGCACATCCCTTGCACACGTCATCATGGTCAACCTTGAAATCTGGTAGACCTGTAACTGCTTTTCTCACATATGGTAAGGCCTTGTAGTTGATGTGAGCTAGTCTTCTATGCGGAAGTTTACATGGAATCTTAGTGGAGTGAGTCAAGGCTACATCTTAGTGACCTTTTAATTTATACAGGCCACCTTCTTATGTTCCAATAACAATTGCATCTTCTATGGTTTGTCCTTTAGGCCACATAAGGACTTCACCATCTATGAATGAAACCTTGAATCCTTTCTTATATGAAGCTGAGATAGAAAGAAAATTCTTCATCAAATCTGGTAGATATAGTACATCCTTCACCTTCATTGGGGTCCCTGAATCAAGTTTGTAAGTGGACTCTCCCACTCCTTTGATAGGGTACTGGTAATCATCTCCAAGTGTAACTTTATGGGGAAAGTTATTTTCTGCGAGGCTAGAGAGAATATCTCTATGACCAGTCATGTGCTTACAAGCACCACTATCTATGAGCCAAGTGTCCTCTCCAGGTGATACAGATCCTGAGAGGGCAGAGAATAATACATAGTCTTCAATCTTTTCTTTAATCATCTTTGTGGGTGGATCTTTATCTTCCACTGCATGGGAATGGTGTCTTTTGTTGTTTCTCTTATTGTATTCTTCTCTTCTAGCTGGAAAATTCTTAGCAATATGTCCCATCTTGTCACAATGGTAACATTGATAAGATGAGAAATCTGTTTCTCTTCTTTGACCTTTCTGAAACTTCTGGAATCTCCTTGGAGGGTGAGATTCTTTATGAATGAATCTGTTTGGGGAGTGAGATTCCTTATGTAGGTGGGTCTCCTTCTTGAAGTGAGACCTTCTCTTTTCCCCCTTAGCATGAGCATCTAGGGCTTGATCTTCATCCCTTAATAGTACTGCTTCTCAGTTAGCTACTCTTGCTTCTTCTTGAACACATTCTTCCCAAAGACTGTCAAATAGTAGTTTCTCCTTTCTGGCACAAATGGTTTGGATGAATGCATCCCAAGGTCTTGTGAGACCATTAAGAGTTTTCATTATTAGTTCATCTTCATCTAGGCTATCTCCAATTGCTTCTAGTTGTTCCTTGAATTGAGAGATCCTAGAGAAATAGTCATGAATTGTTTCTCCTTTTTGCATCTTTGTATTCTTGAGTTGAGTTCTCAATTTCATCTTTCGGTTAATGTTTATTCCTTTGTACAATCTGGTTAGGGCATCAAACATTTCTTTTAGGGTATTCTTAGATGCCACTTGAAGGATCAAGTGATCTTTGATAGAGTCTGCAATGATTCTTTTGGCCCTAACCATGTCCTTCTGGTACTTTTCTTTAACTATAGCATCTACGGGTTCTGGTACATTTTCTTTAATGAATCTTGCAAGGTCATTCTCTTCAAGAATGATGAAATCCTATACTTCCAGGAACATAAGTTATCCACACCTTCTAACTTGTCTACAAGCTTTGTACTTACAAACATCTTGACCTGGAGCTGGGAAAATGACCAAAAAATGAAAATGCTCATAAATTAAATCTGAACTTACTTGGAGGTGTGCTTGGCCAAGGCAAGTAGCCTGGTGCAATCAGTTTTTTGAAAATCCAAATTTTACCCCTTGAAACTGGGCCTGCACAAATCTGGACTGGTACTTCTGGTATTGGTTATGGTTTTCTGGTACCAACCAAAAACTAGGGTTTCACTTCTCGGAGTTTTTGGCCACAGGAAAGGTGTGCTCAAGCTGCCAATAAGTTCGTTAGGCTAGGGTGCACTTCCTTAGGTGGTTTTTAGGCTTAAATTACTCTCCAAAAAAAAGCCCTAATTTTCTTGTATGACAATAATGAAATTTTTGCTTATCTAGTGAAAGATGCTCTCTTAAGCTTAGCTCTAATTCCATGTTAAATTTAGAGCAGCTATTAAGTTTCTTTTCAATTTACTAGACAATAATAGTATATGCAGGATCACTGAGAGAAACACAATCACAAGATACACAACATTTATCCTCGGAAACCCTCGAGGGGAAGAAAACCTGACAAAAACTTCCTTAATATAGATTTCCAATACAATGCCAACTAAACACTAGAGAATATCCAACACTGGGCAATGTGTCTCTCTCTTCCTTCTTCCTGCAACTGGCAACTGCAACTTCCTTCAAACTTGCACACTAGATGAGTGACGTTTTTTTTGTGAGTGAGCTAATGAGGTGCCTTCCACTCTTACTTATACTGGCTGGCAGGCACCAGGGTGGTGTCTCTTCATGAAGCATGGTTGTCTTCTTCACTTAGTGGTTAAAACCACTTTAATTAGGCCCGGGGGCCGACTTCTTAATTAGAAGCATAATAATTAGGGTTTGACCAATCCAAAAAAGGGGATTTGGTCTTTTACAAAGCCCGACATGATCAATCCACAAAAGGAGATTGATCTATAAGATAATAGCTCAATAATAAGTAGAATATTCTTTGCAGTTACAATATTTCAACACTTGGAACATGTTTACTAAAGCAGTTTGTGCCTGTTTTGATAGGGAATCACATTTTTTGGGTAGACTCACCAAGTTGCGCCAGAATGGATCAGTCACAGATTTCATCACGACATTTGAAAAGTTCGCTATCTAGACTGAGAGGTTATCTAATGCATTTTACCTTGAATGTTTTATCACTGGCTTAAAGGAAGCCATCTAGGCTCATGTGAGCATGCATCATCCTACTACCTGGTTGTAGGCATGTCAATTAGAAAAGGAAGCAAAGACCATTCTTCAGGCCCCACCCATGAAGGCTCCATTTCTCACCCGTCCTCGCCCAGAGGCTCACCCAGCTCCGACACAAACATTGAAGGTCCAAAAGGTATCTCCATCCGTAATGGAGAAACGTCGCAAGCAAGGACTTTGCTACTATTGTGATGAAAAGTATTCACCATGGCATACATGTATAGAACAAAAGTTCCTCCAGATTGATGCATCCACTTCCTCTCCTTCTAAAGACATCCCATCAGATGAGGCTCATGACCCAGATGAGGCTTCACCAATTGATCACGCTGAAGATCCAGTTGTAACCCCTGTGGAACCAGAGGAACTCATCATATTGCTTCATGCACTCTCAGGTATTTCGGCCCCATAGAAATTGAAGCTCAAGGGATACATCAAACATCGACTGGTGGTGGTGTTGATTGATAGTGGTAGCACCCATAATTTTATTGATCGTAGGCTTGCTAATGAGATCCATTGCTTTGTCCACCCTGTTTCTAATTTTCAAATCCTCATCACTAATGGTGGTACTATGAATTGTGGGAATCGTTGTGAGAATGTCAAACTCCAAACATGGGTGATTATACTCTTAAAACCAACATGTTCTCTATTGCCATGGGTGGTTGTGATATTGTATTAGGAGTGGAATGGCTTCGCACTATGGGGCAAGTCACAATGGATTATCGAGAATTATATATGAGCTTCACCCAAGACGCTCACCCCTATACCCTCAAATGTCTCCAAGCGGGATCTCCTAAAATCATCAACTCTCACAGGATGGAAAAACTGTTGAAGAAAGGCCACCATCGCGTGATTGCTCAATTTAATGCCATCCAAGTCACTGAACAAGCCTCTCAAGTAGTTCCTCCTAGCCTGCAACTCATCTTGGACAGGTATCCCAAGGTCTTTGAGATTCCCACAACCTTACCTCCCACCAAGGGTGAGCATGATCATAACATCCCTCTTCTTCTTGGCAGTAAACCCCCCAATTTACGTCCCTACAGATATCCATTTTCTCATAAAAATGAAATAGAAAAGATGGTACATGAATTACTCGAAGCAAGGGTAATTCGCCCTAGTACCAACCCATATTCTTCACTAGTGATGATGGTCTTAAAGAAAGAAGGTACTTGGTGCATGTGCCCTGATTTTCGTGCCCTCAATAAACTGACCATCAAAGATAAATTTCCCATTCCTGACATTGATGATCTGTTGGATGAACTCCAAGGTGCTTGTGTATTAACCAAATTAGACCTTCGTTCCGGCTCTCACTAGACTTGAATGAAGGAGGCAAATATTTTGAAGACTACTTTCAGAACTCATGAAGGACATTATGAATTCTTGGTCATGCCTTTTAGCCTTTGCAATTCCCCATCCACCTTCCAAAGTCTCATGAATAAATTATTGAAACCTTACCTTCGGAATTTTGTCTTGGTTTTCTTTGATGACATCCTCATTTACAGCTGCAATTGGGATAGCCACCTTCTTCATGTGGTTTATGTCCTTCACTTGCTGCAAGAAAACCAATTGTTTGTCAAAAAGACCAAATGTTCATTTGGAACCAATGAAGTGGAATACTTGGGACACATTTTCAATCGTGAAGGGGTAAAAGTGGACCCCAAAAAGATACAAGCTATGCAGGAATGGTCGTGACCCAAGACCTTAAAGTGCCTAAGGGGTTTTCTTGGTCTCACAGGATATTACAGGAAATTTGTCCACCATTATCGCAAAATTGTTAAGCCATTGACCGAGCTTCTTAAGAAGAATGCATTTCATTGGACATCTGCTGCTGAGAAAGCCTTCACAAAATTAAAGAGGGCCATGTACACCACTCTTTTCCTAGCAACGCTTGACTTCAACAAAACCTTTGTGGTGGAATCAGATGCTTTTGGCACTAGTATAGGCGCAGTGCTCACACAAGATGGTACACCTTTGGCCTTTACTATCCAAGTGTTGAGTGGCCGCAATCTAGGCAGATCTATGTATGAAAAAAAATGATGGCCATTCTCCATGCGATGCACACATGGCTATCATATCTCTTGGGACGTCGTTTTCAGATCAAAACATATAACCATTGTCTGAAATATTTTTTGGAGCATCGACTATCCTCCTTAAAAAAAAAGAAGTGGCTGACAAAAATGTTGGGTTATTATTATGAAATCATATACAAAAAGGGAAAAGATATTATAGTTTTCGATGCATTATCACGCCAACATGAGGAAGACAACTCCCTCTTTTCCTTATCCTTACCGATCCCTAATTGGATTGAAGAAGTATGCCAAGAGTGGCTAACACACCCAACTCTCTCCAAGTTGATTTAGCGCCTTCACGAGGACCCTAATCCTCCCATTGGCTACACTAGTCAGGACAATATTCTCAAATTTAAGGATCATCTAATTCTCTCACCCTCTTCAGCACTCAAGCTGAGGCTCTTAAATGAGCTCATCGGCTATTGCGAGTCACTCAGGATTCCAAAAGACATATGCTCGTGCCCGTCATTCTTTTTTCTGGGCAGGCATGAAGAAGGATATCCTTCACTTTGCCACATACTATGAGGTGTGCCAACATAATAAAGGTGAAACTATCAAGTCTCCAAGAGCCCTACAACCCCTACCCATTATATCTTCTATATCAACATAAATCTCCATCGATTTTATAGTGGGCCTACCTAAAGTTGGGAACAAGTCTGTCATCATGGTGGTGGTTGATCACCTCTATAAGTATGCTCATTTTTGTGCCTTACGCCACCCTTTCACACCAACACTAGTAGCACAAGTTTTCCTTGATCATATTTTGAAGTTACATGGCATGCCCACCTCTATTGTATCTGATCGTGACCCCACTTTCACAAGCACATTTTGGAAAGGGTTGTTTAAATTGCAAGGAACCCAACTGAACATGAGCACATCCTATCACCCCTAGTCTGACGGCCAAAAAGAAGTGGTCAACAAATGTTTGGAAACCTACTTGTGGTGTTTTTCTTCGGACAAACAACACCAGTGGGTGCAATGACTCCCCTTGGCAGAATGGTGGTACAATACTTCCTATCATATGGCCACTAAAATGACCCCATATGAGTAGTGTATGACCAATTCCCACCTACAATCACTACCTATCTTCCAAGCACATCAAAGGTCCAATCTATTGATACAATGATGCAAGGTCGCACAACCACCCTCGCGACTTTGAGGGATAACCTCCACATGGCTCAAAATCGCATGAAGCAATAGGCGGACCAACATCGTTCAAAAAGGGTTTTTCAGGAAGGCGATCAGGTGTTTCTTTGCTCCAACCTTACAAGCAAACATCTCTCAAAGCCCAAGGACATCACAAGTTGGAACCCAAGTTTTATTGGCCCTACCAAATCATCAAGCGTAGTGGTTTAGTGGCCTACAAATTGGCCCTTCCGGCTACTTCCAAAATCCATCCGATGTTCCATGTTTCCTGTCTGAAGAAAGTGGTGGGACAAAATTGTAGGGTCCAAGCCATCCTTCCAGAACTAGATGAAGAAGGATCCCTTTGTATCCAACTAGACGTAGTCCTCAATCACTGTGAACATCAACTACATGGAAGAACTATAAAGGAAGTGTTGATCTGGTGGAAGGACACATCACCAAAGGATGCGACCTGGGATCCAACGACCATATTCCAACATTTTCCGCACCTGTAGCCTTGAGGACAAGACTGCTTTGAAGGGGGAGGGCATGTTAGGATCCAATCCTAACCCCTCTCCATGGGTCATTAGTTAGTGGGATATGTTTTCTATGTAATAAAGGCTGCCACTAGTTAATAAGGCCTAATAAATAAAGGATAATAAGTCAATGTAAGAAGACCTAATAAAAACTTATGCTTTTAGAAAGATCTTCCTCTAGAAGTTTCCTTAGAAGGTAGAATTAGTATAAATAAGAGTAGGAGGCATTGGATATTTTTGTCTTGGATATTATTGTAATAGAGATTTTATCCACTGGAGGTTGCCCCCTTGAAGAGGCAAGTGAACATTGCTATCATTAATAAAGGTGCTCTTTCTGGTGTTATTTATTCTGGTATTGTTCTGGATATATCATTGTTGTTTCTTCCATTGCTTGCTAAATATTTATGCTCTTCATATTATATTATATTTGGAATATTGCACTGTCATAGAAAACGATAACGTTTTCCAAACACCGGAACAGTCTAACCCATGGCCTGGGTACCCCCACAACATGGCGCTACATTCCTATTGGGAGGTCATCAATAGTAGCCATAGGCACGTTGTGAGTGAGGCCCTCAAAGTTTCTTCCCACACTGCACAAAGTCCTAGCTAAATCGTCATTGGGACCCGCCTCCTCTTTGCCTTGTCAGTTGCGTCACGAGACGTTTGTCGGCCTCACATGTGCTCTATCTGCATACAAAGTAAAGTACTTATCAATATGATGTATCTCACAAAAAGAAAATGTCTTTTTACATTTTCATGTACATATATATATATATATATATATATATATATATTTGAAAAATAAAAATTAAATAACACATTTTTTTTTTACCTATGTCCTGTGGCTCATCCCCAGGAGGAATGATGATGTCCTGATCATTAGTGAAGTCGATTTTGGCATAGGGGTAGTCCTCGATAAAGGTAGTCTACACTCCCACCAACTGAAAAATTCATCATCGTAGGGGTAGGCTAATTTTCCCCCTCCTAGCCAAGCTATCAACTCGGCCCATCGGACCATGCTGGGCATGGTCACAAGTGTCCCCATACATGTTTCCTTGGGCTCATCATAGGAACCCTCTAAAAAAATAAAGTGCACAAGACACTGCCGAAGCCAAATTTCTTGGTATTCCTGAGCTTGCAATTAGTAAGTTGTGTTTTCATGCAGTTGAGTATGGTTGTACTCCAGTCATACATCGTGTTAAAATATTGTGTAACTGCAAATAATATTCTTATCCCCTTTTGTGGATAAAGATAAAATATATTTATTATTGATTAGATCAATCCCCTTTTGTGGATTGATCATGTCGGGCATTGTAATTGACCAAATCCCCTTTTGTGGATTGGTCAAACCCTAATTGTAATAGGCAGAATGAGAAGTCGCCCCCCAGATTAAATAAAGGTGGTTCTAACCGCCCAGAATGAGAAGTCGGCCCTACCAGTAAAAAGACACTTCTATTCACACCTGCCAGATTGTATAAATAAGATAGGCCAACGCCTCATTTAGACAGACACTCAGCTCACTCATCTAGTGCACAAGTATTGAAGGAAGTCGCAGTTACCAGTTGCCGGAAGAAGGAAGAGAGAGAGAGGCGCATCCTTGGGAGTGGAATTTCCGTGTTGTTTGGTTCATTGTCTTGGCATTGAATTGAATATCTATATTAAGGAAGTTTTGCTGGGTTTTCTTCCCCATGAGGGTTTCCCAGATAAATGTTGTGTACTCTTGTGATTGTGTTTCTCTCAGTGATCCTATCTATGCTATTGTTATCTAGTAAATTGAAAGTAACCTAATAATAACAGAAAATTTAACATGGTATCAGAGCTAAGCTGAAGAGAGAATCTTTCACATGAAAAAGAAAAACGTCACTGTTGTCATACATGCAAATTAAGGCTTTTTATTGAAGAAGAATTTCAGCCTCAAATCCATCTAGAAAGGTGTGCCCTACCTCAAGGAACATTTTGGCATCCTCGGCCCAAATTTTCAGTGGCTAGATCTCTCGAAAAGTGAAACCCTAGTTTTCACAAAGTACCAGAAAACCAGAGTACCAGAAAACCAGAAGCACCAGTCCAAAAATCCGCAGATCAAGTTTGGAGGGGTAAAAGTTGGATTTTCTAAAATCCAAACACACCAGGCTACTCGCCTTAGTCCAGTGCATCTTTTGGTGAGTTCAGTTTTCAGATCCAAGAAATTTGATTCTTCTATTATTTCTATAGCCCAGAGGGCTAGGGTTTCTTCTAAAAGAAAGAATGGCTACAAACATGAGGGTAGAAGACATGATGGAAGGATCTAGAAACTTCAGATCTTGGAAGCATAGGTTGCAGATGATTCTAGACGAGCATGATCTTCTAGAACATGTTACAGTGGGTGTACTAGAACCAGATGAAGAAGAGAAAAATACCAAGCATAAGAAGAATGAAAAGAAAGAAAAGAGAATCGTGCTAGATTCAGTAAAGGATCACTTGATACCTCATATTTCTGAACTATAGACAACAAGGCAAATGTATGAAGCACTCATTAGGTTATATGAAAGCAAAGACATTAGCCATAATATTTCCTTAAGAAATCAACTTCGTAATATGAAGATGGAAAACTCAGAATCTGTCACATCCTATCTTATGAGAGTTTCTTAGATCAGAGATCATCTTGCAA
>SNQJ01S0014781.1:199809-213248 GCA_010110895.2 Picea sitchensis
CAATGATGAAAAAGAAAAACAATGACTAGGCAGTTGTGTCCTTCACCCCAAGGAGGTCTTGCAAAAACTGGAATTTCTGCTTGGGGAAAGTATTCATGAAGATGTTTGTAGTATGTTCAGAAGATGGATAGTATTGTAGGTCGATGATCCCATCATGTATCAATCCTCTAATGTAGTGCATGTGGATCTCGATGTGTTTTGTTCTCTCTCACTGCACTAGATCTCGACAAAACTTTAGTGTGCCCTGATTATCACACGAGATGATAGTTGGGCAATGAAACATGATACCAATCTCTGTAAGGAAATGTTGTAGCCAAATGGCCTGAGTTGTGAAATTTATCACACCTCTCTACTTAACCTCTGCTAATGATAAAGCAATCACTGATTGATTTTTACTAGACCAACAAATGGGGTTAGAACCCAAAGTGAGAACATATCCTAAAGTGGACTTGCGATCTATGCTATTGCCAACCTAGTCTGAATCAATGTATCTGATGAGATCCAATGTACAACCTCCTGCATAATGAATCCCATGGATAGTGCTACCTTTGACATATATGAGGATGTGCTTGAAAACTTTCCAGTGCAACTCACGCAGTTCCTGCATGTATATGGTGACTGCTCCCACTACATATGAGATATCTGATCGGGAGTGAGTGAGATAAAGGAGACTTCCCACTAGCTGATGATACTGGGTATAATCAACCAATGGTGTATCCCTGCCATCTTTGAGCTTCACCGTAGATATGAAAGGTGTGGCAACTGGCTTGCAGTCGGTCATGTTGAATCAGACCAAGAGATCTCTAGCATATTTTGATTGAGCCATCTTGATCCCTAAATCAACCTGACTGATTTCAAGACCAAGGAAGTAGCGTAATAGGGCCATGTTGGTCCTAGAAAACCTGTCATACAAAGTTGTTTTGACTGTAGCAATGGATGAGACTAAACTACCCGTGATTAATAAATCATCTACATATAGCAATATAATCAATAGAGTCACAAGTTCTCAAAATATAAACATTTGGATCAAATTTACAATGAATGAAATTTTGAGAGAGTAACTAAGAATCCATTTTAGCATACCATGCTCTAGGTGTCTGCTTGAGGCCATAGAGTGATTTCTTGAGACTTCAAAATAGAGATGGATTCTGTATGTACCCTTGCGACTGCTCCATGTAGATTTCCTCTTGGATATCAACGTGAAGAAATGCATTCTTCACATCCATGTGGTGAACCTCCCACTTCCTTGCTACCGCAATAATGAAAGCTAACAAAATGGAATCCATTTTGGCCATTGGAGCAAATGTTTCGTCGTAATAGATCCCATGAAATTTCTGAAGGCCATTGGCCACCAACCTTGTTTTGTATCTGCTCACAAGTCCATTTGTTGTTTTCTTCATCCTGTAGACCCATTTGCATCTGATGAGCTTCTGATCCGATGGAAGCAGAACCAAGTCTCAAGTTTGGTTCTTGATGAGGGAGTTGTACTCCTTGTTCATGGTATCTTCCCAGTAAGGATTCCCTTCATCCTATGAATAGGTCTAAGGGTTTGATGCTATAACCATATAACAATGAATGGGCATTATTGGTTCTATGGCTGTGAGTGCATGAGGAGCTCCCTCAAATTGGGATCTTATCTTCAGATCTACATGATCACCCACAAGATCATCTGCTACATGTAGGGTGGATTGTGTCAATTTAGGTCTTGGATATGGATCTTCACATGCATGCTCATGATATTTCGAATCAAATCTGAACTTTGATCTACGTGACAAGAAGCATCATCTTTGATATTTGCTTCAAGAAGAAGCACAAAAGTTTCTGCATGTTGTTCTTGAAATGCACACAGGGAAATTTCTTCAAATCAAACGATCCTTTCAATGATCAATTCCTTTGTTGAAGGATCTATCAGTCTGTATCCATTTATTTGGGATAACCCACAAAGATACATTCTTGGATTTGATGATTCAAAGCCTTCCTCTTTTTTGAAGGTATGCATGCCCATGCACGAGATCCAAAGATGGGGAAGTGTGTGACTTCTGGTTTCTTGCCACTCGAGGCTTTAAAGGGTGTCATTTCTTTCACACATTTGTGAGGAGATATGTTTTGTATGTATGTGGCACAATTTATTACTTCAGCCCAAAATTTAGAGGGAAGGGACTTTACATGCAACATGGAACTTGCCATCTCTTTCAGAGACCGATTCTTCCTCTTAGCTACATCGTTTTGTTGTGGAGTGTATGGAACTGTGTGATGCAGCTGAATATCTGCTTCATCAAAAAGATGTTGTGCATCCTTGTTTATGTATTCAACTTCATTATTTGTGTGGAGGACCTTGATCATCTTCCTCAACTACTTCTTTGCATGTGCTTTGAAATCCTTGAGATGCTCAAACATTTCAGATTTTTGCCTGAGAAAATACACCCATGTATGCCTCGAGAAATCATCAATAAATGCCAACACATATTTTTCCTTTCTTATGGAAGGATGAGGGTAAGGCTCTATGAGGTCACCATGAACAAGCTCTAAGGGAGAGGAGGCCCTCCAAGGCCCTCCATGCCTTCTCTTTCTCAAATTTCTCTAGCAGATGCTTGCCAAGGACACAACCTTGAGAGACTCCATCAGAAAAGTGTATGTCTGACAAGCCTTTCATCATCCCCTATTTGCCGAGATGTTGCATGTACCTAAAATTTAGGTGGCCAAATCGTTCATGCCAAAGTCTACTATCGTCATTGGCATGAGTTAGTAGAAATGTAGAATCTGATTTAGCAACAAATTTAGAGAATGTGTACAATCTAGACTGATGATTTACCTCACCAACAACAATTTGGGAGTTATATTCCACGTCAAATATGGTCACGAAATCTAGGGTGAATTCAACACTCTTTCCTGTCCTTGTTTGTGTGATTTGGTAAACAATGAGTAGATTTACAGAGACTTTCAGAACGTGCAAGACATTCTCAAAATTTCCATTTCCGAAATTCACTCCCCATTGTCCAGAGATTTCTACTGGAGAGTCATCTCTCATTAGAATGAGAGGACCCATGCATGATTTTAAAGATGAAAGGACATCCTTTGTCACTGCCATGTGGTGTGATTATCTTGAATCAATGATCCATGCATCTGGAGAAGAATTGATTGCAATTAAAGCATGTGCATTACCTCGATTTTTTGGTGCGTTTTCTCCAGTCTTCTTCTTGGCGTTCTCAAGAATGCAGTCCCCAAGATTGTTTTGTTGGAGTGTTTGTGCCATGAGTTCAATGGTCTTCTTCATGCGAGAGGATTCAAGATGATAACCACGATTGCAATAATTTCACTTTGATTTCCCTTTCCTACTTTTGAGCTGGAAGATTCATGAGAGGGTTTGAAGTTGGCTCCTCTTTTTTCTATCAGGATCCTTATTTCCTTTTCCTTTCTGCTTTGATTTGGAGTTATCCTTACTGCTTTCATGCACAACAAGTGCATGTGCTTTGGAGTTCTTGAGAACTCCCATATTTATGATCTTGTCTTACTCATGAATGAAGGATTCTATGAACGCATTCAGTGAAGGCATTTTCCATGTTGCACTCACCGTAAGATTTGTAGTGTGAAATGTAGAGATGAAGACCGAGTACTCTGGACCTAGATTCAAAATAATGGAAAGGATTAGTTGATCCTTGCGTTGATTTATCTATTTCGCATCCTTTGAGTTGAAGTAGCAAGGCTTTGAACCTTGTGAAGAAGTCTTGAATAATCTCGTAATTGCTCGGATTTAACGAGATTAAATCATTCTCTAGAATATGGCCATGCATTTCATATAGCTTTCCAAAGAGGCCCTCTATAGTAGTCCAAACATAGTTTGGAGTTGTAGATGATTCAACATGGAATAATAATTCAGGAGAAACAGACAAGCAAAGAATTCCAAAAGCTTCGTCCATTCGGTTGAAATATTTGGACTTTTCAATGGCGGATGTGGATTATGTTTCTATTTCCATGGTTGTTCGATATAAGTCTTTGATTTTGAGTTGTTTGGTTTCTAATCGAAGTAGTTGTATGGTGTAAGAATTGTTGATGGAGGAAATTCCATTCTTTGTCGTTGCTTCAATTTTCTGAACCTGCAATAGATAGTTTGTGTGCCTTCTTCCTAGCACCTGTGGGATTTGATACCATGTGAAATTGGAGTGAAACTTGCACAAAGAATCTAGCTAGCAACAATGAACACAAAACTTGCAAAGTTTAGAGAAGAAGAGAAGAATTGGAGAGAGAATGAAAAAACTATATTCCACATAACGATAGAATGAAAAATTACACCTGATATACTCTACATGGCTGAACTAATGCACCATAGTGGCTGATCTAATGCACCATAGTAGTGATCTACAGAGATGTGGACATACACTGACATAAACTAGAGTGAACTGCCACCTAGTTCTAGTTAATTGGCCATGTAGTTATTAGTTCACTAGTTCACACAAGTGGAGTGGAGATAATCCCATGCATGCACATGTGTAGCACTCTCCTAGCCTCATGTATGTGAAGTGTTCCCTCTTGGTGATGATTCCAAGGTGAGTGTGCAACACTTGGTGATAATTCCAAGGTTTCTATCCGATACTTGTCTCTACTAGTCTAGCTGAAGTACAACTGAGTAATGACTGAAGAGGATGTGGCCCCTCATCTAGGTGAGAATGTTCTCATTTAGGGGAAAATATCTCATACCAAGGGATGCCCTCAACATAGACTAATGAACATAGGAAAAAAAATACTAGGTGACTGTGTAATATCTCCAATACCATGAACAACACCAAAAATATAGAGAGAAGAGCCCTTAAGGTAGGGTAACACCAACAATTATTCCTTATGGAAGGAATCACTCTGGAAGCCATGCTTGCTACAAAACAATACAATCCAATACACATCCAATACAATGATACTCATGTGTATTTATACTTTTTCATGAGAATTCCTAGAGGTCTATGCCAACTATCCCTTATTATTATATTATTTCCTTTTAATTACATAGTGGGCATATTATTATTTTTTAATTACATAGTGGGCCTTTTCCATTATTATAGCCATATTACATTTRTTTTCMCCTTGGGTACCTCTCTAGGTACATTACATTCSATCCCCCTTGGCATGTTTCGTCCTCRAAACATGGGAAGAAGCCATATATATGTTGAAATATTGTAACTTCGARGAATATTCTAATTACATTTGAGTTATTATCTTATAGATCAAATCCCCTTTTGTGGATTGATCATGTCGRGTYTTGTATAAGACMAAATCCCCTTTGTGAATTGGTCAAACCATATTTATATGGTGGTATTTGTAAAGTCGACCCCTAGGGTTTATAAAGTGGTTTTAACCACTCTTGGAAGAAGTCGTCCCTACTTAGTGAAGAGACACAACCCTAGCGCCTCCTCAACTAATATTTATAAGTGAGGATGGCGCATGACTTGTTCATTTCACTCACTCACTCATCTAGTGCGCATATCTTGAAGGTAGTTGTAGTTGTAGGAGGAAGGAGAAGAGAGGCACATGCTCAGTCTTGGATTATCTTTGGTGTTTTGGTCTTAGTCTTGGCATTGTGTTGGCAATCTGTTATTGATGAAGTTTTTGTTGGGTTTTCTCGCCCATGAGGGTTTCCTAGGATAAAATGCTATGTACCTTGTGATTGTGTTTCCTTTAGTGATCCTCTTTATGCTATTATTTTGGAAATGCATTTAATTCTCTAGTAAAATGAAAATAACCTAATAGCAACATTAAAATTAACAATATATGACCTATTGAGAAATGTAGTCAACTAGTATCATGCATGAGCATCCATCCATCCTAGAGAAATGTGGGCATAGGGTCTGGATGTGGCCCTTCCTCCTTGATATTGATTCTGATTTCTCTTAGTGATCCATGTCTTCGCTACACTACTCTAATATCTCCATGCATTTCATTTAGTCCTCCATATGTCTTTGTATTGGTTGCCTTTCTGGTTCCCTGTAGATCCATAGTATTGTTTTTGTCGCTCATACCCTTTCCTTGATGATTGTTGTTTCTCTGAGTGGTGGAGGTGGCTATTGTGAGAACCCAAGAAACCCCCGGTAGGGTTACGATATTGAAAACATGATATCCATAAACAATGAATGATATTATTATTGAATGGTACACTATTGCAATGAGGGTCCTCACTTTTATAAAGAGCTTGAGAGACCAAACCTTAAAATATGAAAACCCTAATATTTTAACCTAAAGTCACTAAGGCAACTTTATTACATGAGTAATCCTAATATCTCTAATGCCCCCCCATAAGGCGTACAATGATGAAAAATAAAAAAAACTGAAATCAAATACATATACTGAATGTAAAACACACAAACTGAACACTAAACATCAATAACATCTTTTAGAAACTTCTTCTTTGAACATAGTCCCTAGACTAGTTTGAGCTCCATCAAGCCGCCTTATAATCCTCATAATGGTGTAGTTGTTGAGTTGATTCCTGAGTTCCCAGATTCCACCTCCCCAAACTCCTGAATTAAGAATCTCCCAAAGTCAATCACTGGACAACAATCCACATGCATGTCGCGTTTCACTGCAATCCACATGCGTGCCTCTCCAACTAATGATGGATCTTTCCATAGATCCACAACTTCTGAACTAACTGGGAAACAATCCATTTTGAGTTGTTAACTGATCCCTTCCTACCTTTAAAGCATGAGCTTCCTAAAATGCATAAAATCCCTTTTCTTCAATAGATTCTTCACCACTATCAACATCTGATGGATCTTCAATCGTGGCTACACTTGCTATATGTTGTTTATATTTTACCTTTCCCTTAAGAACGTCATTGGTTCACTATCTACAATTCCAGGCTGCCTGGCCCATCTTGAAATAGTGGCATTCTATTTCCTCTTTGTCTTTTGTTGATCCAGTAACACCCCGTTTTCCCCCGGTTTGTAATTATAATTAAGACTAAAGGATCATGTTCAACAAACAATGTAATTATGTTTTATGTTTAATGACAATTGTCATTAAGATGATTGAAGGGTGAAGCCTTGAAGTAGTGGCCATGATACCACGAGTTGGAACTAGTGAGGGGGAATTAGGAATTACCTTGTTTTCTCAAAGAATTAACCTTCACCTAAGAAAAGCCTTAGTGCCTAAATCTGGAATCAACTATTTTACCTTTCTTTTTACAGAAGGAATCAATTAATGAGAAAATACATGGTGGTTGAGCAGTTAAGTCTTCCTTCAGAGATGGTACAAGGAGAATGACTAGATCAACTAAAGGGGTCAGCCAGAAGTACCACAACAAGTGCCCCTTTGATTGGGGAGTTTGACTCTCAGAAGCTTATGATAGAAGAAAGTGAGGAAACCTGATGAGCAAGGGGAGAATGTTCCAGATTGAGAGATAGAAAAGAGGAGTGCACAAGGAAGTGCACAAAGGCGAAGGAGAGGAGCGAATATTTTGAGAGGAAAATAGGAAGCTTACTGATCTGAAAATACCAAATGAGTTCTGATACAAACTTGATTCAAAATATCAACAAACTTTGATACCAATTTAGCCTGAAAATCCTTAGATGTCAGTTAGTTCTTAAATACACATAAACAACTGACAAAATTCAGAAAATTGAAGATTGATTTGACTATTTGCAAATAACATGTGAAAACACTTAATTGCCCACAAAACTTCATTAACTAATGAATATAATTTGCGGAAATAATAAGTGCCAAAATGGAGAGAAATAGACCCCACTTATTAATTCTCAAAATGCAAAAAATTACAATAAATGGCCTTACAATGCCAAATTTGATGTCACTCTTCAATTTTGCTGCCCAGTCCTAGAAATAGAGGACATTACTGAATTCCTCAGGAAATTCTGAGAAAAATGAGTATAAACTTGACTATGTTATGAACCGGTGCTTAAAGACCCCTTTTTGCACACATAACAAGACTATGGGTCTCATACATGACAAATTGGACTAAGAATTTTAATACATAGCATTTTTACATAAAATATACATCACCATTAGATTCCCCTCTAAATTATGAGAAAAACGAGTATAAACACCTATACTTCCCTCAAATAACTTTATGGCACGAAAAACGAGACAAACCCAAAAGTGGGACACCTCTTGCATGAAAAACAAGGAACAATTATGAACTTGGCACAAAATTCTATGCAATCCCTCTCTTTGGCATGCATTTCCATGTCCCGTAGCGTGTTCGGAGCTAGGTTCAAATAGGTGTGAGTATCCTGACCGAGCCCCTTTATTCTTGTTCTATATTGTTTAAACTTAAATATAATATTTATTGTTTTGTTATAGCAGACCAAACTATGGTTTATTGGTAGGGGAATATAGTTAAGGTGTTGGAATATTCTACTGGAGGTTATGGGTTCGATTCCCATCCATGCCAACGAATTTTATTCTCCCTTAGCCATTATTGGCTAATCAGATAGTGCCACGTTCCTTGGAATATTCAGCTGGAGGTTATGGGTTCGATTTGCATCGATGCTGACAAATTTTATTCTCCCTTAGCCATTATTGGCCAATCAAAGAGTGCCACGTGACACTCTCTGATTGGTCCATGTGTCATGTTGTCATTGGTCCACCTTTCTACCATGCCACTGTATGAATCTACCACCTCAACATCCAGTCACCTGCCATATGTACTTGTCACACTAATGTATTGATGCCACATCATCCGTACAGATGACATGTGGCACTTTTTTATTGGTCCAAATGGACCCTCAAAAATGTCATTTCCGGGTGACACGTGGTAGCATGTCGTGCTGCCATGTTACCATGATGATGTCAGCATAACGTCATCTTCCAGTTGTATGACCTGTACAGACATACCACGTGGCAGCCTGTGGGATTGCCACATGGCACCCCCATTTTGCTTGTTTGACCAAAACTTTGACCAACCATAACTTTTGCATACGAACTCCATTTGAGGTGATTTTTGCATTGTTGGAAAGATATCATCGAACCCTACACAATGGAGTCATTTTCAAGAGAATATGAGAAGATCAATTTTTGAACATTTTTGGATCCTCTTGGATTTCTTTGAGCATTATGAATCCTCCTGGATCACTTACCCAGGGATTTTGTGGTTGAATTGAGGCAGAGAATACCCAAACCTAAAGTTGAGTAGAGAGGGCCATGGGTTGGTGCTTGCTGGACATAAACTGACATTGGTAAGGGGATGGTGTTGAGGGAGAATATAAGAGTGAAGGGACTCCCTTGTATAGAGGAAATATATTTGGGAAGGAATCTAGGAAGCTCGTGGTGGCCCTGGACTTAACAAGTGGAAGGGATTATGCTTTTCCCTGTTAGTGAAGGAGAGCGACCTTCACGTTAAAACCCAATACTTATGAGTAACTTGTGTGTTCCCTTGGTGATATCATGGCTTGACACAAGGTTGGCCTACTGTAGAAAGCACAAGTAAAACAAACCCTAAGGTTGGGTGGAATGACATACACCCTCAATTAGTTGGCATACTGAATTCTATTCTGGAAGAAAGATAAGTGTTCTTAGTGCTCTTTGTCAAAATCCTAATGAATGAATGTTAGCCTTGTAATTCTGAATTTATGAAGGTTTCTGAATAGGATGAATGAATTTTTAATTTTGAGAATTGTATGTATATTTAACACAAATATATAAGGGAGGATACCCATTGATCGTAGGTGTGAGAAACCCTAATTTCAATCCTTGAAATCCCTATGAACTTCCTGTGCTTTGAAATGGAAAGTTGTAGGATGTAAATCATTGTTTCATGGAAGGATGCTAGTAGAATTTCCCTATCCTTTGTTTGCATGGGACATTGACCCAAAATCCCTTGGCTAGAATCCTTGCGAGTGACGAAAGAGAGGTGAAGAGTTTTTCACTCGGGGAATGACATTATTCCCTTGAGTTTTCATTTTCTTAAGCTATGACAATGGCCAAGCTTGGCTTAGAAGTCTGACCATATGATCCCTTTGTGTTTCCCTGAAGAACTCTTGACCATAGATTAGATGGCGAGAGTCAATATTGACCTTTCATTCAAGATTTGGAAATTGGAAGTGCCATAGGACCTGGTATAACCTCGAGACCGATTGGAGTAGCCCTACTATGGAAATACGAGAGATGATCAGAGTGTGAGTCTTCAGAAAGATCTACAAGAGTGGGATGGATGGCATTCTAAAAGAGAGATAAAACCCAAAGGAGCGAGCCCGAAAGGACGAGGACCATTGATCTGCCATAGAGCCAAACCGAAAGAACCCGAGTCATCGATTTCACTGTGGAACTAGTCCAATGAAAACCCATCGGAGTCTATAATACTTGCTAACCATTGTGCGGGTTGAGAATCTGCAAAGATATGGACTGATGGATCGGGGAACCATTAGCTGTTGGATCTGTTGGAAAACTATTTTTGAAAGAATTCATTTGGAGGGCCAGTTGGAGTATTGCATTTTCTGAATAAGTATGCTCGATCAACTAAAGGTCACACCCCTTTTTAACCAAAAAGGATCTAATTTGTCTGGTTGACTAAATCCTGAATGTTAGATATGTCAGAGTTAGGGAATTTGTTAAGGATCAGTTGGTTGGGAAAACCCAAGAGGATCTAGATCATAGATCATGGTAGATCTTTTCTGTTGGACCTACTGGATTTTAGGAGACCACATTAATTTTCGTGTGGTTTGGGAAGACCATAAGGATCTTTCCCATCAATAAAGATCAATTGTAGTTGTTAGATCTTGCAGGGAATGGGGTTTTCTGGAGAAGCCATTTGGAAAGTTCAAGGGAGGCTTGTGTACCGAGTAGGATTTTCCGACTGACTATATGTCATGCAACTCCAATTCTGAAAGGGATGGGAACTATTGATTTCAGTCAGTTACAACCATCTGATGTTGTCGAGATCCGAGATTTATTGTTGGATTCTGCGTGAGGTTCCATCAAATTCACCTTCAGAACCAGACATGGTGTGTGCCACATCACCACCACATCACACACACACACATGCCTACCTTTTCAGCTGGTACAAATGAAGAGGATCCACATGGATTCCATGTGAATAGTGAGCGAGAGAGACCTATACTCTTCAAAAGACCCTAACTTACAATCCCGAACTTAGAGTTTTGCACATTTATAGTCATTGGAAATATCTCAAGGAGAGGAATATATCTATGATCTCGAGATTAGATTTAGAAGGGTGGTTAAGGAGAGGAATTTTTGAAACCCTAATGTCCTAAGGACACTTAAGGGGGTTGGGTGTGTTACAGATCTATTGCGGTTGTTTCTTTCATAGAATGCAAGTTTCGATTGGCCATCACCTTTAATGGTTATCTTTTCTTCTGCTAGAAATGATGCAATCATTTCATCCATACTTTGTGAAGGTAGATGACTTTGGGTAAAGATAACACTACTGCATTTTTGGCAGAAACATGTTCGGGAGAATAACCTTGGCATCATCCTCATCAACGAATTCCTTGAATTCTCAAGCTGTCTGGTAATCGATATTAAATCGTTGACGTGACTTGACATAGTGGCTTCAAATGACATCTTAAAGATGAATAATTGTAATTTTGGGGAGAATTTTGCATTCACTACTTGTGCCCTGCTATAGAGGGAAAACCCCCTATGGACTACACTAGGGTTCTAAAGTGCAGGCAAAGCTATTTGTCTAAAGTCTCCTACTTTTAACAACTATCCTAACATGACCCCACCATCATATATAAAAAAAAAAGTATAGGGATCCAGTAGTCCTACCTTGAACTCTGTGTCCGGTGTCAATCCCTTTGCACTTGGTTGTTTCTCGACTGCAAATCTCCTCCTAAGGCTGATCTGCATTGACCAAAAGACAAACAAGAAACTACAAGCATGCATTCTATATATGGATTAGTGGGTTAGATATCATAACAAAAAAATGTAAACAAACCATAAAGATTGAAGACATCATTTGGGGGGATGAAAAAAATATTTCTTTATATTAATCTCACAAAATTCGTTTACAACATGAGATCGACAACTGCTCCTCAAAATCGATCCTGGGATCCTCTTCACTATGCAGCAACTACTTCCATGTATCCTTCTCCTCTTCAGTTCTCTCTAGGGAAATGACAAGGGTTTGCAATGGAGAAAAAGGGAATTATGGCTCAAACTCACAATGTGGCTACAAAATATTGGGGCAAAGGG
Source organism: Picea sitchensis (assembly GCA_010110895.2). Taxonomy (NCBI): domain Eukaryota; kingdom Viridiplantae; phylum Streptophyta; class Pinopsida; order Pinales; family Pinaceae; genus Picea; species Picea sitchensis. Next base: position 211,963 of record SNQJ01S0014781.1, read on the forward strand.
GGAATACAGAAATGGATAGAGTTTCTTTTCTCTCGTGCCTCCTCCTGGAATGGGACCCCAAACCCTTATTTTATATGCCAAAAAGGATAGTAACGGTTGGGTGACTGGATATGGGTGGTCAAATAGTTAAGTAACGTCCCAAACACCCGTATCCCTTTGCAATTTTTATTTTTCGCATATTTTGTGAGTATACGCGGGTTGTAATGGTTTAGCTAGTGTGTGTACGCGGGCAGTAGTGGTGCAAGGCGTGTACATCTTCAAAAGAATGGTTTTTTAGAAGAGTTGTTCAATGATGTCTTGACAAAGATAGCAAGTAGGGTGGCCTAATGCCAGGTATGCATGTAAAGTGCAATTTAGGGTTATAACAAATGCCCCTAATGTGTGAGGTCAGAAGAGCATCTGATGGCCGAAATAAATTACAAATATTCACCAACGTACAGAGCGAGTGAGCCTAGAGACCAGAGTTCAGGAGGTGCCATCTACAAAATAACAAATTATCTCACCGAGGCGGGCATACCCATGCTCGAAATGAAATAAAACCATGGCTGCCAATCAAATACACTGTAGATCCATGTCATATAACTATATAAAGTGTAGCCATGAGAAATACATAGCTGATCTACATCTCAAAATCAAAAGATACACTTGTATAATATCCATCTTTAAGAAGGCAATGACACATGATGGTTGGAGATGAGGCCTTCAGAGCTCGAGCAACAACTTCAAGAACTTCAAAACTCAGGTAGGAGTCCAATATGAGTGTACGAATTCACTACCCAGAGGTCTTTGATGGCTCGTCGATAATAGAGAAGAGGATCTCGGTAATCAGGCAAAGAACTTCATTGATTTTGAACAAGGACTTGATTGGATTTTCAGGATGGTCGGGCATGATGACAAGAGACAAACTGCAGAAGGGCCGACTCATATTTAGTAAAAATTCTCTTGGACAAAATCACGACAAATGGTGAGACTCAGGCAGCATGGCATTGACATAAGTCCACGATGCAAGAGGCAACACAAACTCTCCATATGTTTGGAGGGATAACCAAATGGAGGAGGACACAAATCTATGTAGTGAGAACAACTTCCTAAGGTCATATTAAATCCCATGGTTTTATAAACAAACTGAAGGATGTGCTTTGTCCAAGGGAGACTCATTGTGATGCCAACAAAAAGAAAATACTTTTCCCTTCCTCTTTTTTGGGTATATTTGAATTTTTTGTCTTTTTCAATAATTTTGGAAAGCTTGAAAAATAATAAAAGAATGCTACATTACAAAGGAGGAA